>WKFP01013541.1:517682-605151 GCA_011057875.1 Pterocles orientalis | reverse complement strand
TTTTTTTTCTTTTTTTTCTTTTTTTTCTTTTTTTTACTTTTCTGTGCTAACTTTCTTCTCCCTTAGCCTCCAAATTTCCAGCGCGCCTTCATCCAGCAAATGATTGGACCATGCAAACCTTGCAGTGATCCTAACCTGTCTGTGGCTGAGAAAGGTACTCTTTCCTAGTTAGCATGCATGCTTTCTAAAATATTATTACTCTGGTCATGCTACAGCGAGTAACAAACGGGCTTCTACATTTCCTGGCAGAGTGCATTCTCTCACATTTTTTTAATTAACAGTTTAATTAACTGGGCCTACTGCCAATCTATAGTCATTTCAGATCATTCACAGAAGGGTGGGGTTGCACAAACCTCTTTAGTTCAGAAAGCTTTCCGAGTTTTTGCATTTTGTTACTGAAACAAATCCTGCAGCCTTTACTAAGCAAAACTTCCAAAGTGGCAAATCGGAAGTTAACTGAAAGAAGAATGCAAGATTTGGACCATATTTTTAAATAATGAGATACACTGCTTTTTTTAATATGGATTTATTGTTCAAAATATTAACATTTCTTGTAATCCCTCTCTGAAGTAGTTTTGTATCTATTTATCACCAGGAATGTATGCTTTTTTAACTCACTGCTTTGAAAAAAATAGGCAGAACCGTTGCAGAAAAACACACAAGAGAAAAAGTTGGTTTGTTTGGTGTAACGGAACAGGAGCAGCTTGTGAAAGGAGTGCCATGGACAAAGCGATAGGCTCAAAAAATTATCTGAAAGGCAGCATTCTGAAAAAGCAGAAGTAGGCAAAATTTATGAGCCAAAATCTGAGACAAGGAGGCTGCCTAAGCAAGCAACAGTCAAGTGTATGGCTGGGGAAAATGGTATCTTAAAAGATTTTTAAGGCCAGGAAAGACCATCACAATTCTTGAGTCTGACCTACATAATGCACTCCATTAGACTTTTATCAGTATTTTTGTTTCAGTAGCTGTGCCTGAACTAAATTGTATCTTTTTGAAACAAATACAAATTTTACTGTATAATTCCTAATAAATCAGAATACACTACTTTAACAATGTGGCAGCCTTACAGAGCAGTCCAGATTGAAACCAAAAGCCAATGTACAGTTTGAATAAATGGCAGAATGATGACTTGATGACAGTAATGAATGATGACAATGGAGAGTTAAGACGAGGGAGTGAGGGATTAAGAGCTCCATCTTTGCCATGTTATTTTGAACTGAACATATGTCAGAGGTGGTGAGATCTTTACACTGGACAGGAGAAAGATCTGGAAAAGGAAGGTAGATTTATTACTTGTCTAGGAAAAATACTTGAATTTGTATTTGTGGGTGATATTACGCAGGACTGTAGTATACAGCACAAAGATAAGGGGATCGAAGACTGAATCCCCTCCAGAGGCCCAAAGAAGCCATTCAAGACACAGATGATGTTCAGTAATTGTTCTTAGGGGATGGTGTGACGGCAATCTCAGCTCTTCAGCCAGGCTGGTAGCATAAATACAGTCACAGGCTTTCTCTGCAGCCCTTGAACCCTCATCATTCTTTTTAAGTCAGGATGCCATCTGCCTTCATTTTTGTTAACAGTCACACTCCATGAATTTACCCACCCCCTTCCTTGCCATGTCAGAAGCTCTACTCAGTAATTCTCCTTGATGGCAGGGTGACATCAGTCGCCCAAAGCAGAATGGTGCAAATGAGGCTTCCCTGCTAATTAATCTTGGCCACGGAGCCACTGAACACTGTTCTGGAGAGAGAGATGGGCTAGGACAGAGCACTAAGAGCTCCCTGGGTAAGTTCTTCCCTGAAGCGTTTTGGGTAAGGCGCTGGCTTTAACAGGCAGCAGCAACTCACAAATCATCTGAATTTAGGATGATTTCCAGCACTCCTAAATACTCAAAAAGCCATGAATGAGGGAACACTGAGAACGTGTAAGTGGATTATTGCACTGAGGTATCATGTTCTCTTATTCATATTCTTCTACTGCATCTTGGTGTTTGGGGGTCGGGGGAAAAAAGAAAAAAAAACAAACCTAAACCAAGCATGTTACAGGCCCAGCAAATCAGGTTTCATTCTGTCCTTTTCACATGATGCTGGTGTATTGCAGCAGAGGCCAGTGTGCCTGGCATTGTTGTGCATCTTGTCCCTGTGTTTTAGGCTTTTGACACCAATTGCAGCAGTGCAAATTAGAGCACTCTGGTATGTGTAAAGCATGAGCAGGGGCACTCGGAAAATTAATCTGAATCCTCATTACCTATGTTGAGACGTATCCCTTGGTTCGAACTTGTTCTCTGTCAAGATTCTTCCTATCTTCTTTGTCTTTCTAAGTTTCAGGGTGTCTCTTTAAAAACAACATGTACTATTATATTTTTATAGGTTTTCTGTCTTATGAAGCTGTCACTTTGTGATCTTTTTTACTTCAGGGAATTTTAGGTCTTGGGGGGGCTTGTGTTCATGCCTAACTCATGAACTAAGGAGAAAAAACAAACAAAAAAACCCCGCAAAGAAACCTTTCGAAGTCATTTTAGAAAAGAAACACACCAACAATGGCTGCAGGCATTTTAATTACGGAGAAATCCTCTTCAGATGTCAAACTCCACGTTTATTTCTCCAGGCTTCAATTTTCCAAACTGAAGATGGAAAAAGCTATTTTCATCTCAGTTTTCTTTGGTAGGCTCACTGAATTACTTTCCCCTTTTGTTTTCTAATCTGAAGAAATGGCTTGTTCATTTTTAAATAAACATACACTTACTGCATGTCTGTCTTCTCAGAATGAATCAAGTCTTGCCGTGTGTTTGGAAGAAAGGAAGGTGCATTTTAATAATGTTTAAGGTTGACAGAATTGTCAAGACCTTGAAGAATGTTCATGTTAGAAAGAAGCAGTTTTTATTTCTATGAAAAACCAAAGTCATGAAGATCATTCTCTGTCCTTCCTGATCAACAAAGACTTGATCTCTTCAGGTGACTTTATAATACAAGCAGTCCATGTTGCTGTCTTTAAATATTTTGTGATCAAAATTTTTTATCAGCTCTGTAGCTTAGTAAGTTGGGGCTTAAAGTCATGATTTCTTTTGTAATAGATCGAGGCATAATTGCCCTAATGTCCTTTATTCAGTCTTCATTTAGCCACTGTAGTACAGCAACAGGCCTTCCTATGTTTCATGAGGGTTCTGCCTCACATTCCCTTCTGCTCTGTCATCATTTACTGCCAAGCAGAACAGCTCACAACTGAAATCTAGCTGCCATTCCATCAGTGAGATTCCATTTTTACTTACCAGTTTGCAAAAAAGCCCTAGCAGTTCTACTGCTCTTCAGATTTACTAGAAATGAGCCAAGGGGGTCATGGAGGGGAGATGAGTAGACTAACACTATGATCGCCTAACTCTTGCCTCCTTAACAAAGCAACCTCTAAATTTAACACGCTGTAGACTAGATGGTGTCTTTGTATGCCTTCAGTCCTACCATTCACTAAGTCCTAGAATCTCTCTCTTTACTACTAAGGAGCACACTGGAAAGCCAGTCCTTCTGGCCCCACAAACTCCCTCCTATGTTACCCAAGTTAAATCTGTTTCAATCCTTCAGCTGTGCCAGCAGCACCCAGTAGCTGGAGCCTAGACAGCGGAACCAGAGAGACCCTGCCATTCCTGTCTGCCCACGTTGGGAGCATCTTGGCCCCACCAGTACCTCCCCGAAGCCTGCCCCATGGTAAGGAAATGCCCAGTAGGCCTGCTGCATAATGCCTGCAGTCATGGACAGATAAACCTAGACCACCTAGTCTTTTTTTCCCCCCTATAAAAAACAATCAGAAACAAAACCACAAAGTCTTTCCTGGTCTGCTATTAGCAATGGACAAAGTTTTCAATTTTTTTTCCAAAATCTTCAAATTTTTGTACAGTTCTTATAGTAATATATGGACTTGTGGGCATTTTGAGACTAGAATAAGGTGTGCGAGTGTTGAAGTTTGGCCTGGCTTCTTGCCAGTGACCATCTTCAGCAGTAATTTAAGATTACAAAGTTATTAAATGAAGCTTCAAATGTTTTGTTGATGAGCCTGTTGCCTTGCCATGAGATCCTTGATAACAGGGGTGGGTGGAAGTCTATCGCTGCACTTAACTTCTCGTTGGCATTGTATGGCATGACAGATGCACTCCATGGTTATCTATCAGAAAGGAGGCCCTAGGTTGGAGTGGAGTTACCAGCATTTGGAGCTGCTACCTGGCATTAAAGTGTCTAAAACCTCAGCTCTTTTGCTGCGTTTCTGATCCTTGTCTCATTCCAGGACACTACTCACTGCACTTCGATGCCTTCCATCACCAGCTCAGTGATGCTCCTCCAGCACTGCCTGCACGAACATTGCGCAAGGTAAAAAGTGGCAGGAGAGCAGAGAGGGACATAGGAGAAAATTAGTAGGCTCCTGAAGGAACCCTCCTCCTCCAGTCCCACCAAGCAGCTTATTCTTAACATGCCTAGTAACTTACACATGAGAAAATCCACTGAAACCTCATAACCTGTTCTAGAGTTGAACTCTCTAGAAATAACTTAAACATGTTGTAGGCCCTTCCACTTTCCTCCTTTGCATTATATACTGTGATTTCAGGCAGCCTGATTATCACCTCAACTACTGTTTAACAGCTCTCGTGTTGTGCGCTTGTCTGCCCGCAAGAGCTACTTGCATACAAGACAGGGAAGTGCACATATAAACTAATATTCATTGTCACTTTGAACACGAATGGAACTGCACTATTGTTAACATCACTGTCAAAGACGCAGTGTTGCCTCCTTTGTCCATTTTAACCTGGGTTTGTTTTTCTCCAAACAGTCTCCTCTTCATCCTATCCCTGCATCACCCACCAGTCCGCAGTCTGGTCTTGATGGAAGTAACTCTACTTTATCCGGCAGTGCAAGCAGTGGTGTCTCCTCCTTGAGTGAGAGTAATTTTGGACATTCTTCCGAACCACCTCCTCGCACAGACACAATGGATTCTGTCCCCAGCCAGGCCTGGAACACTGATGAAGATCTAGAGACACCCTACCTCCCTGTCAGGTACAGTCTCTCTGAGCCTGATGTCCTAGAGTCGCTCAAATCCCAGCCATGCCGAAGTCACTCTGCTCCATCTGGAGTCATTCCTCAGGACACCATGGACCCTCCTGCTCTACCCCCCAAACCTTACCACTCCCGGCTGCCAAACATGGAGAACGAGGAGGGGATGATAATCGAAGATGATGACAAACACCGCCCATTGCATCGTAAAGTGTCCCAACCAGTGAGTGGTGGAAAGGAGGAGCAGGCCAGGGTAGCATGGGAGCATGGCATCAGTGAGCAGTAGGGACAACTCCTGGTAAGCAGCTTGCATCATCATTCCAGGTCTGACGACACAGGAGAGAGAAAGGACTCAGAGAACAGCAAACCAATTTTCTACTGCCGCAAGTTTATGTCCGGAGCCCGCAAAAGCAACTGGGCCTGCATGGGAGGTTGCTGCTTTCCTTTTTAATTTCTTTTTACACCTTTACATTATGTTTTTTAACTTTCTGTGCAGTGGACAGTTTATTCCTTCTGCAGTTTCTTAACCACATCATATGGCACACGAGCCATAGAGACTTGCAGAAGCTGAAAAATACAATTTTAAGTGGAGTGGGGAAAAGGGGGGAACATGGCAAGTTGATTTTGAAACTGCTTTCCTCCCAGTTCTGAGACGCACATGAGCAGAAGCAGTTGCACTAGGGACATATTTCTTTGCTGTACAGAAGTGAAAGCTCATTGCTGAAATCAGGGATTCTATGAACTGTCAGGCTGGAAGGTGCATGAGCTGCAGGCAGTGGAAAGATGGCAATTCTAAGAAGAAATTGGCTCTTTTGAGAGCAGGATTGTACATATCTGTGCAGTGATCTCCCTGCATTGGTTCATAGGTGCTGAGGCAATCTAACCAGTGCTGGTGCACTGATTTCCAAGATACCATTTCCAACAAACTCTGCCTCCTTTGTTTTTTATGTACTGTTTGATTTCTTAACTTTTGCTTTCACTGCCTAAACCAACCTGCTTTCTCATTGGAATCATATGCTATTCATCTGTGCTACAGAGTAAGAGGAGGTTAGTAGCCATTGGAGCTGCAACCTATTGTAGGCCTTTCCTTTGGGCAGGCTGTTGACACCAGCATTTCTATTCCAGTTTAAAAAACAAACAAATACACACAACCAAATTGAGTTCCTCATGCCACAGCTGGTTGATGACCCAGTCAGTAAAGAAAAGGTGGCTTAAATGCATCATATCCAACAATCCTTGCCTCAGGGCTGAACATTACAATTCTCACCAACTTCTATCACCCAGGAACTGAGATTCATTCCCCATTAACATCATGTCCTCAGTCCCTCCCAAAAACTCACTGCAGCTGGTGTGTGGAAAGAATCTCCATCTCTCATAGTAGACAGAAAACACTAAGATTCAAGAAATGCCCAGTATATAGTGTACACCCTAGAGTCAGGGATCTTAAAGGCAACCTGTAAAGAAGAAATGTTTGTTTCCTCTTTTGCTTCTTTAGAATGTATAAAGAAGCTTTAAGAACTACTACTTCTCTCTTCTGAAAGGTTGATTATTTTATTTTCTTTGCAGGCAGCAATACAGCCTTCCCCCTCCCTCTTTTTTTTTTTTGTTTTGACAGGCTCAAGAAAGGGCTGAAGAACATTAAAAAAAAAAAAAAGAAAAACAAAACCAGACCTATGCAGAGGTGAAGACAGTACTATGAACACAAAACAAGCCTTTTAATCAGTATTTGCTTAGTTCAGTACATGACAAACCAGGAAAAAAAAATCTTTGGGTAACAGAGACAAGTCTGTTCTTTGAAAAGAACACTAAGAAATATTTTATTCCTATTTTCATAGTTTTCAAGAAACTTTCAATCAAGAGAGTATCAAATATTTAATGTTTTTAGATAAACAAGCAATGTCCCTTCCCCTACCATATCCACACACATTTTAGCCTTCCTTATAACCCTTTCCACTTGCAGATTGCAAAGCACACTCCAGAGGATGGTAATAGACCACCCTCTTTCTTACCACTGAAAAATCTGAAGCACATTCAAACAGGAGACTTGCCTCCACCATATAAATTAGTGTCAGAAATAGGAGCAGCACTCAACTTTGATATTCAATTCTTGCCCTAACCACCCAGTTTCTCATGCTACAAACAGCATAAAGAAGCAAAAAAGGATATTATATGTCTTTTACAGGTCACCTTTAGCACTACCTCTAAATACAGTGACTGGGCAGAGTACATTGCTTCTGAACTCTCCTAAAGATGGTCTGTCTGTACAAAGTCTGGACTCCGTTGTTGTATGAAGGGGATTTTTTAAGAGGATTTGTTTCATTTCTTTCTTGCCCATGCAGAACTACTAAGTTACGGATTTGTTTCTTAAATGGCCTATTTGTCTGGAACAAAGTCTCTCTTGCTTCCTCTATTTTGTTACTAACACAGGCTGCTTGTAATCATATCCTTCAGTTATGACAATGAAAATAAAACCTGGCCTACAGTGGACATTTCATCTCTATTAGGACAGGCCTAAATGTTAATCAACCAAGACGGATCTCTGGTATAGAACAAGTGTGAAAACTCATCTCAAAATTATGTTTTTGGTAAAGGTAAGTCAAGGTAATTCCTTAGAAATGAGTAAAATATTTTCAATAAACACTAGTTTCCAATCTGACTGAGATTCTTCAAGTGAAGTTTTTAAGAGAACTAAGTATGCAATTCCAGCTTCCCTGCCCCTGTTTTCTTTTGGCAGGAAGATTAAAAGTAGTAAATGTAGTGATGTACTGAGCTTCCTTACTGCAAAAACCAGCAGGTCTTGCAAATAAAACACTGCAAAAACAAGAATGCAACTAACATATGGGACTAAGACCCAGTCACCTGGAAAACCTGCCCAATGGAGCTCTAATCAGCCTCTCAAAATATATCATCCTGCTCTGATTAGAGACATTGTACAACAGCAGCGAGTCCCTTTTGTGAATCTGACATTACTATGTATTTGTAAGGGTTTGAAGATCAATCAGATGATGTGTACAAAGACCCAGTTTATGGCAGGTCCACACAGAGAAGGATGGAATAAATTGCTGAATTTAATTTACCAAATTTAAGCCTCTCTGGAGTTAAATTTCTGTTATTGTTCTGATATCTACCAAGTATTCTGTCTCCCTTTTCAGTACTTGCCTTAAAGTGGGCAGAAGACAGAAATACTATTAATACGTTTAAGATTTTGTGAATGTTGGCACTAATATTTCGTGGAACTAATAATTCCCTGTAGGGTGGGGTGTCTTAGAGCATAGTACAAGTACCAAGCTCAGTCCTGGAGTAGGTAGAAGCAACAGCAGTTGTTGCACCTGCCCAGCAGGATTTGAAGATTCCTTGTATAAACCACAGCAACAGAATGTTTTGAACAGGACCTTGTCATTCTATACTTAACTCTAATTGAAACTAAGTATGTACTTGCCTTCATTGGGTTTTCTTTGCGTAAGAAAATAGCACGTGCATTCCTGAGAAAATTGGTGGAATTCTGCTACAAATCTCTCCATTGTCAGTATACCTGCTGGCCCCATCTGAAACAAAATTGAGAAGGAACAACAGTAGTAAAAGAAAAGCAATTAAAACAATTTTTCTGAATCCTACAATTTTTTTTTCAAGGGTTGGGTTGGTTTTATTACTGAGAGTCTTTTCTGTCTTTTCCCTGGTTTGCTTTTTAGCTTACTTACCCTTTTTAGGTAAGGGATATTGCATATCCCTTCTGTGGGAGAATCAGCCAAAACTGGGGAGGCTGGAGAGAGCAAGAGCCTTTGGGAAACAAATTATGTGATATTTAAAATTTTCTCTGATCATGCTTCTTTGTAAATATCCCCATTTGAATGCTGTGTATTTGTACAGGAAATTGAGCAAAAAATGTATAGATTGTGATGTCTGACTGGTATTCTGCCCTGTAAATGTGTTTTTAACCTCTGGCATTCTGTGCTTATTTAAAAAAGGCAAAAACCTCTAACCACTTCTCTTTTGTGTATTCATGTTTAAAATAAAATGAAAACAGCTATCTTATCTATAATGGAAATCAAATCTAAAAGGAAAAAAATAATTTGTACAAGTGTCCTAAAGGTACTTCATTGTATATATTGTGATAGCATGTTTCCAGAACCAACAAATAAGTGGTGTGAATTTTAGATGTAAATATCTGCCGTTTGTTTTGGGTTTCTTTCCCTTACCCATTCACTCGACTGCTGTGATGTGGAATTAAAAATTAATACCTGACATTAAAATGGTACAGCTGTATGTTCATTGCTGTCCTCCAGACAGGGTTATCCTCGGGCTGCTCCAAATGTTCATGAGGTATGTGCAAACAGCCCTCACTTCCCACCGTGGTGTGAGTTAGGAAAATGGGGGGCAACCAGAAGAACCTTGTGGCTATTATGGGTGGTGAGGGAACAGCTTCCGCATTATTCTCATAGCTAAGAGTACACTATTTTATTTAATATCAGCTTCTTAAAGCAAGCATCAGGCATACCCACCAGCTAGTCCAGTCAGTCAGGCAGATTTACATGATGCATACAACAGCTGAGACACCTGCTTGTTGATTACCAGCTTTAATAGACAGCTTTGAGGCAATACTTCCAGAGATAACTGAATCGGCCATTAGCTCTCCAGTACGTACTTCACTGCAGGGATTGCTATTTGATGAGTGACACCTCATTTCACTTTTTTTACTGCAATAGCAAGACATTTTGGCACTGATTTCATTTCTCAAATTTAGGTATTTAAATACCAATCATTTTAACAGAATGGATGTTAAATAATAGTACTTAAGACACATAGGAACACAGGATTTAGGAATTAAAGAGCTACAGTGAGTAACCTCTGTGCATTTTCATCTGTTACCACTAATAAACCCAATCAAGGTGCAAGAGACAGAAAAAGTAACCAATTTCTCCCATCCTGTCGCAACAAACACAAAAAAAAATGTGAAACTTGCCCCAAAGGACATGTAGCAGTAAAATATAATAACAGCCTAACTTAGGTTGGCCCTGGGGTATACTTAGAACGCCAAGCCACCCTTTTCATTAAGTAGATACCACATAAAAAGGCCGAGAAGAGGTAAACTATAAAAGGTACTTGAGAGTATACCTAAAATATCAAAATGTGGATTAACTAAGGGGTTCACTTGACACCTGAAAAAAAAAAGTCCACATAAATCAGACCCTTTGAGGCTGTTCCTAGCCCAACTTAGCAAATCTTAGTTAAGTAAATAATTCTATTATTCAGCTAAAAAGCATTTATTAACCAAAGACAGGAAATAAAAAGGGTATTTAGCACAAGAGATGTGTGAAGCCCTCAGCTTTAAAAATAAAAAAGTTTTAAAATGTAGTTTGTTAGAACCGGCAGACAGTTTTTTTCAGTGCAAGTCAAATACTTTACTTGAGCTAAGGCCACACTATCCAGATTGAAATCTAAATACCCTGTTCAAATACCTCTCCTTATCTCAATAAGACGTCACCACAGTTTCAATATATGACTTGTGCAACTTGGTTTGAATTTCATTATAAAGCTGATTGATAAGAGGAGAAATTAAACCTCTAGAAAGGCCTATAACCTAGCTGATAAAGGTTCAGTCACACCTCTGCATCAATATGCCTCTTTTTGTAGGCTCTGCTTAACAAACTATGAACAGAGACACACTGTGTTCAGATGGATTTTTATATATATAAAACACACATACATATACACATGCTACGTTATAGCCCAATACCAAGCGATCCTAGCTACAGGTTTTGACTGAGACAATTCACATACCGCTTCTCTTTTTTTTTTTTTTTTCCCTCCCTCCACAGGCTTTACCACCAACCCCACATAAACTAAAACCAAATTTGGAATAGTAGTTCTACTACATCTCAGCATTTATAACAGTACCACAATACATCTTTCCACCAAACTAACCTGGTTTCACCTCCACCCTTACAGAAGGCCCATCCGTGTCCACACAGACTACACCCGAGGCTGAACCCTTTCATCCACTCCAAAAGCTGTACCCACACTTGTCTTCTCAGACTGCCAAGCCAGCGAAGGTCCAGCCCACACAGCAGCTTCACTATGACGACACACTGTCCGCTATTTACATAACTTAAACCTCCCAACAACACTGACAACTCCAAGCCTCACAGATCTCCCCCGCCCAGTTAACTCTCCTGATCACTAACATGCTGCCCTTGCCCATTTAGCCTGGAGTGATTGATTGATTGTTCAGCCTGGAAAAGAGAGGGGGAGACCACGGAGCAGCCTCAAAGCAGCCTTCCAGTGCTGAAAAGGGGATTACAGGAGAGCTAGGGAGGGACTCTTGATCAGGGGGTGTGGGGACAGCATGAGGTAATGGTTATAAGCTGAAAGAGGGGCAATTTAGATGAGATATTAGGAAGAAATGTTTTCCTGTGAGGGTGGTGAGGCAGTGGCCCAGGGTGCCCAGAGAAGCTGTGGATGCCCCATCCCTGGAGGGGTTCAAGGCCAGGCTGGATGAGGCTTTGAGCCACCTGGGCTAGTGGGAGGTGTCCCTGCCCATGGCAGGGGGTGGAACTAGATGGTCTCTAAGGTCCCTTCCAACCCAAACCATTCTATGATTCTGTGACAACTTCTTATCAGACCACTAAGAGCCGATCACATTCCAAGGCCCCTGTTAGCCCTACCCTGCTCACATCTTCCCTTGGTACTATTACTATTAGCCCAACAAAACCATACACTGCAGGACACCCAGCAAAAAACCAAACATTTTTAACTACCTTGTTCCTTTTTTTTTTTTTTTTTTTTTTTTTTTTTTTTTTTTTCTTTTTTCCCCCCCAAGCAGAGCATTTTCAGCTGTAGAAATTGCCTGGTTAAGAAACAACCTCAATTCCAACTTCAGTGGTTATCAATGGGAAAAACAAGCAAACCCTTTAAATGCTAGAACCAATTTCTGCTTCTCCCTGGCAGCTCCCTCTCTCTAATCAGCATACTTTTCCACATGCAAAACTGAAAAGGGATATTTTGGGGATTCTTTAAATTACCCACCATCCTCTCACTCATACATGCCCAGATACAATGGAATAATGCCTAACCTTCACTGTAAAACCACCTGTGCCCGGGAGAATAGAGTCGCACTCTATATTCTATAGAGTCACATCCAACATGAAATTTTCTGGCAGACTACCCATCCGTAATCATGGCATGCTACACTACTATCATAACTAGCTCCAAATGCTTGCTTGCAAAAAACTGACCAGAAGTCACCAGAGGTTTACTCCTCTCTCAGCCACATGTTCCAGCTCTAAGTCTGTGATCGTTCACTGTCACAGTAACTCTATTTCCCAGCGCCTGACTTCTTCAATACTACTCGGCTTAGTTGCAACTGTGACCAAACCTACAGCAGAACGCTTCCATAAGCACAGGGAGCAAACACCACCACCTCTGTCCCTCACAGCATCCTGTAGGGTATAGCAACTGTAATGGACATACATAGCACTAGCAACCTCCCAAAAGCGAGGTAATACTTGCTGTTTAACCAGGCTAACTGCACAATTTAGAACAGGCTTAAAAATCCTCATCACTGGCTCCTATACCTTTTGCATCTTCCCAATAACAATGTAAAATTTCATCCACATTCTGTCTATCTCCAGTTGTAACATACAAGAATATCTCACCTCCCTCCTTGTTCCTGTCTTTATTCCAAAGAGGGAATTAATTGATGAATATGCTCCTGCAGGTATAGTTTTAACTCAAACATTAAACTGAGACACTAAATCAGGAGCTAAAGCCTCCCTAACAACTGAGGGGCTTTTAAACAACAAAAACAACCAACTTTTGCATCTAGAAGTAAATTCTCAGCCCAGTCACTTTTAAAAGACACTAGGAACCATGAATCTTGATGCAACTATCACTAGCATGTGACACTGCAGGAAGATCTTTGAGGCTCAGCCAAGGCTTCTGAAGATTACCACTTACTGCTTATACATATGGAAATGAAGGACTACATTTAAGAAAAAAAAAATTAAAAAAGGTTTTTGCTTTCTCAACATCCATCCAACTTAGAAGGGTAACAGTTTCAATGCCCCAACACCACCAAGCACCAACACAAGCTGTCCAGCACCCAGGTTTCACATAACAAATCCCTAATGCTCCAGAGACAGCAGCAGGAGGGTGGTGGAATGAACAGAACCCTAGAAAACCTGCCACTGATCAAAAAAAAGAAGCAGAAGGTAAAATGAAGGCAATCCTTCCTAAATGCTGGAATGGTGGAAAATAAACTATAAATAAAAAGAAGGGGGCGGGAGGGGAATCTAAAGGAGTCTTTATTATTCATCAAAGCCATCTGAGGATCTCATACTGAAACACATACAGAAGTTCATTTCCCAATCCAAAACCTAACAAAATTACTCCTGTCACACAGTCTGTTCTACAAAAATGTATAAAATTCCTATTTGGTTTGAAGATAACTGCACTCCTTTGATAGTTAAACTTCCTCCTTATTGTGAAGCTCCTAAATTCTCCTAATTCTTAATTTAAGCCCTACTTCCAGCTAATTAATAAGCATCTCTTTTAGCCCCTACCCTGATAAGAAACAAGGGCAATTTAAGTAACCACTTCTCTGCACAACTAAATGACTTTAGTGGGCAATCAGCATAAATCAAGAGAAGCAAATAATCTTCCTAAATATTGAGTAGTTCTGGGAATCATTATGGACTGATTTTTTTTTTTTTTTACAAAAACAAGACAATAATATCATTACCAATCTTAATAAACACATTTTGAGAGATAACAAGATCTAGAAAGGTGAAAAGCCACTTCTTTGAGCTGATAAACAGGTGATATATATATATAGTGTCCTAGTTACTACTCACCTGCTACATGACCTTTGCTGAACAGGTTGCTCCTTCTCCCCATCCTATCTCCCCTCATTAGGCTTATAATTTGCAGCTGATGACCTGCAAGAAAACTCAGGCTTAGACACTGAAAAATTCCCCACAGCTCCCACCATGGTTTAGCTTGGAGCAGGCACAGCTAGGCTGCCTCTTTATTCTTCCCATACCAAGAGAACCCAGGAAGCTAAGGTGTGCGCTCCCTCCCTTTAGCCCAGGGCTATCAGATTTTAACTCTACCTTCGTTTACTAGAGTGAAATCCTAGGACATATACTGTTAAACACATAGCCCTACAAGACAAAAAACAATCAACAGCAACGTCATCTGAAGGAACTGGCAGATGAAGTTGCCAAACCACTATTCATCATATTCGAGAAGTCATGGCACTCTGGTGAAGTTCCCGCAGACTGGAAAAGGGGAAACATTACCCCTATTTTTAAAAAAGGAAATAAAGAAGACCCAGGAAACTACAGGCCAGTCAGTCTCACCTCTGTGCCTGGCAAGATCATGGAGCAAATCCTCCTGGAATCTGTGCTAAGGCACATGGAAAACAAGCAGGTTATTGACGACAACCAACATGGCTTTACCAAAGGAAAATTGTGCCTGACGAATTTGGGGGCCTTTTACAACAGAGCCACGGCGCTGGTGGATAGAGGAAGGGCAACAGACATCTACCTGGATTTGTGCAAAGCTTTTGACACAGTCCCACACGACATTCTTGTCTCTAAGTTGGAGGGACATGGATTTGACAGAAGGACCACTCACTAGATAAGGAATTGGCTGGACGGCCACACTCAAAGAGTTGTGGACAACGGTTCAATGTCCAAGTGGAGACCCGTGACAAGTGGCATTGCACAGGGATTGGTACCGGGACCAGTGTTTAACATTGGAGACATGGAGAGTAGGATGGAGTACACCCTCAGCAAGTTTGCCAATGGCACCAAGCTGTGTAGTGTGGTGGACACGCTGGAGGGAAGGGTTGCCATCCAGAGGGACCTTGACAGGCTTGAGAGGTGGGCCAATGCAAACCTCATGAAATTAAACAAGACCAAGTGCAAGGTCCTGCACGTGGGTGGAGGCAATCCCAAGCACAAATACAGGCTGGGCAGAGAATGGATAGAGAGCAGCTCTGAGGAGAAGGACTTGGGGGTATTGGCGGACGAGAAGCTCCACATGAGCTGGCAGTGCGCGCTTGCAGCCCAGAAAGCCAACCATGTCCTGGGCTGTATCAAAAGAAGCATTAGCAGCAGGTCAAGGGAGGTGATTCTCCTCCTTTACTCTGCTCTCGTGAAACCCCACCTTGAGTACTGTGTTCAGATGTGGGGCCCCCAACATAAAAAAGACATGGACCTGTTGGAGACAGTCCAGAGGAGAGCCACAAAATTAATCAGAGGGCTGGAGCACCTCCCCTATGAGGACAGGCTGATGGGGAGGCACTCTTTATCAGGAATTGTAGTGATAGGACAAGGGGTAATAGGTATAAGCTGAAAGAAGGTAAATTTAGACTAGACATTAGGAAGAAGTTTTTCACTATGAGGGTGGTGAGGCACTGGAACAGGTTGCCCAGAGAAGCTGTGGATGCCCCATCCCTGGAGGAGTTCAAGGCCAGGCTGGATGAGGCTTGGAGCAACCTGGGCTAGTGGGAGGTGTTCCTGCCCATGGCAGGGGGGTTGGAACTTGATGATCTTTAAGGTTCTTTCCAACCCAAACCAGTCTGTGATTCCATGATTAACAGGTGTGTGCACTCTCCCCCCCCAGCTGGCCTGCTCCTTCAAATAGATTGAAGCTATGAACTCATAGGGTTGGGGACTGTTCAAGGCAGTTCACAGCATGCCTGTGAGGGCTTTGGGACAAAAGGTACAGTGACTGGGATAGGAATTAAAAAACAAAAACAAAAAAACCACCACACCAAAAAACTCTTCATTTGTTTCCTTGGCTCTACTAAAACAACCACCAAAAAAAGCCAGACACAAGCCATTCACAAGTTCTTAACCACTCAGCTTTCAACTGTCCCCCCTCCAAGAATTCAGGCCTTACAATCCTCAGGGGATACAGGCATAACCAAGAACCACAGCTGAGGGGCTTTACCCATGCTGGAGCTAAGGCTGAGGAGAAGCCTGTCCCCACCACCCCTCACAGGCGGCAGGGCTCCCCCATGGTCGCCCACCGAGGCGGCTCCTCCTCTGCCCAGCCGAGCTCCCTTCCCCGCCACCCTCAGCCCACAGGAACCCCAGAAGTTCCTACCGGCGCTGCTCGAAGGCCCAGGGCAGCCTCTTCGTGCAGTCTCCTCAGCTCACCTCAGGCTCCCCAAACGCCCGCCTCGCCACAGCCAGCTGGCGAAGGGACGCCCCACGCCGCCCGCCTCCTCCCGGCACCTACCAGGGGCAGCCGTAGCCCGCGGGTGCTACTCAGCCCGACCTCGAGGCAGGCAGTGACCGCGAACAAAGGCAGCTCCGTTCCGGCCGCGCCCCTCAGGCCAGCCCCTCCGCAGGTGTGAGAATCTGCCCCTTTACAAGATGGCGCCCGCAGCCAATCGTTGGGAAGCGCACGAGGACGTTTTGCCCTTAACAAAAATGGCGGCCAAGGGAGGCGGGGAAAGTCGCCGCACGCTAGCGTGCTGCCGCCTACCCCAATCAGCGGCCGCCAACTCTCTCGTGGAGGCCGCAGAGTGGCCAATGGGAGGAGGCAGCGTGGAAGCCGGGTTGGGAGCGGACCAATGGGGCGTTAGCGGCGGCGCCAGCCGGCGCGGGGGTGGTGGTTGCCGGTACCGGTGCGGCGGGTGCAGTGCGCGCGGGCTGCCGAGTGAGGCGGGATGCGGGCGGCCCACGGGCTCTGGGCGGCGCTGGCCCTGCTCCTGCTGCCGGCCGGCAGCCGGGCCCTGCGCGACGGGGAGTGCGAGGGTGAGTGGGGCCGGGCCGGAGGGGGGGCGGGCCCCTGGGCCCCCGGGCCCGGTGAGTAAGGCCGCTCCTGCCGCCGCCCGGCCCGCCCGCTGCTCTGAGGGGCCGGGACGCGGAGCAGCCCCGGGGCTGAGCTCCCGTCGCCCCCACATCCCGCCGACGGAGGGCAGTGACAGCCCTGCGCCGCTGGGGCTGGGCCGGGCCGGCGGGAGCAGTTCCTCCCGGGGTCGCAGAAGTCTCCCAAGTCTGCCTTAGGGCCGGCGGGCCCGGCCGGGAGCGCCGCTCGGAGGCGGCCGGTGCCGGGGCGATGCGCAGGCGGCAGCTGGGCGGCTCGGGGCGGGGCTGGCGGCCGTGCTCCCCTCCCCCGGGCCGGGACCTGCCGTCCCACGGTGCTGCAGCCCCGTCCAGAAGTCGCCGGTCTGTTGTCAGCCGGGTGAGCGGTAGCGCAGAGCTCCCAGGGGAAAGGAGAGCGGCGGCGCCGGGAAACCGGGCAGGCTCCTCAGATGAGCCGCTCGTTTTTCAAAGCGCTCTCCCCCGTCTCCTTTCCGAGCCGGGGGACGGTGCCCGGAGCATGGATGCTGCGGGCAGAGGAGGACGACAGTGCAGTTCCTCGGCTGGACTCCCCCAGGTTTCCCATCAGGGATCTGTTTGCCTCGGCTTTGTCCACCGACTGCTGGAGTATGGGCTGTCCTCTCTTCAATGGGTTAAGACAGAAGCAGCGTTCAGCTGATCGAAATCAAACCGGGCACTTTATGTACCACTTAAATACAAAAGCCTCTGGGGTGGAAGCTGTTGAGCTGCACAGCAAATTAAACTGCTCTTGCATGGTGGAACAGAACAGATTCCCCTGGTGAAACATGAAAAACTTGAGGTGGGGTTATAGTAACTGATGGGGAGTTTGTGGTACTAATGCTCACCCCTTCCTCTTGGAGGGAAACAGTTAGACAGAAGGAGGGGGAGGGAACATGGTAAATCAAAACTTTCGGCTGCTGTCCCAGCACTAGGTCGGAAACTTGTTTCAATTGTACTGTAGTCATCGGTACCACTGCCTGCAGCATCTTTATTCTTTCCAAAGGTTTTCACTTCCAAACAGCGCACAGTGGACATCAGTGTGTGTCTGTGACTGGGGACAAACTGATGTGAGGTAAATGATGGTGTTCTATGCATACAAAAAATGTTTTCCTAAATGGCCCAGCTTATAATTACTTCTAGTTTTAATATAATGAGAGTAAGTTACTGCTTGGCTTTGTGTGTGTCATACTCAGTTTCCTGTATTTGCCCGTTTCCTTTGCCGTGGCTTGTGTTCAGAGTTGAATACAAGTTAATGACAGTAATATTTGCTGATCCTGTCCTGTTGGGGTAAACAGATCACATCAGAGATGTAACTGGTACCTTTCCTCTAGAGGCAGGCCAGTGCCTGGCACTTGTCTCACACCTGGAAGTCATGAGAATCCTCAGGTCCTCCTGCAGGAGCGGGTTGGGCCACAGAGCTCTTGGTCCAGGCGATGCTGATGTTCACAGGGGAGTTGTGTGAGCAGCAGAATGAGTGAAATCTGACACGCAGCAAGCTGGCAGTGTCTGTCTCACTTGCCCCATCACACAGATCCTGCGTGCTGCGGTAACCGTAGCTGTCTGCCCTCCTCCCCAGCGACACGTGAGTGTGCTGTGCTTAGTCTGAAGCATATATGGAGCGACTGCTGCCACAGGGACAGCGTAATGACTAAGTTGTACCTGCCCTTCCCACAGGCGGGAACTTGGATCTCTCCTCTCAGCTGCTGGTGCACTCGTGGGAGTTCCATTATCTTTTAAGACTCTCTCCTTTTTCAATCTGAAACTGATTCAGAAGCTTGTGGGAATGAAGAGAGGAGAAACATGCCAAGTGGACAGCGTGTAATCACATAATTTCTTTTTCTCTTGAAATAACTTACCTATGACCTGAATCAACTTGATAACCAGTGATACCGTATTACTGAAACCAACGCACATGGAGTCTGTAACAGGATTATGTAGAGATTTGGTTTTCAATCAGAACTGGTTTTGAAGCCCGTGGTCTGACGAGTTGCTTCCCAAAACAGCAAGAATAAGACAGAAAATTACGTTTACATTTTTGCACAGGCACTGTTTTGTGTTGTATCCCTCAGCTGAATCCCTCTGCTCACTCAGGACAGTGTACAGAAGCCACTGGACACTTCCACGGATCTGGTTTCTCAGATGGTCAAAAATCCAGCAAAAATACTGGGGCATATTGTTGATTCATGTGTGCTCTGAAAGAGTTACTGAAATATGTGTGAAGTCACTGACTGCTAATGCAGCTTCTAGAAGTTCTGTTCTCCAAATCCCTTATTCTGTTTCCCTACAAGTGCCCTTTAAGAGCTGCAATGAGATCACTGCAGTGGCAGATAACTCCATCCATCTTCCCTTCCAGTGTGTGTAACATTCCTGGGAAGGTTCTACCAGAGTCTAAAGGACAGCGACGTTGAATTCACACCTGCCAGTATTGAAAAGGAACTCTTGAAATCCTGCAAAGAAGCAAAAGGCAAAGAGAACCGCCTGGTAAGTAGCAGAAGTCAATGATACTTGCCTCTTGAGGGAATACAAGGGGAACTAGTGCTCCTGAGTTTGTATGACACAGCTTCCTAAGGGCTGTTCTTCCTAGCTCTGTGGCCGCAATTGGTCCTGTATTTTTTTTATAAGAGAGGGCTTGAGGAGTTTGACCTCTCACCTTAAGAAAAAAAAATATATATAAACCCCAGTCTGTCAACAGACATCTTACTGGCTGACCTTGTTCCTCCCTGTTACTGAAGCGCTTTTATTTGCTGTAGGACTTCCTTGTCCCTTAAACTGTACTTGGGGTGCTATATAGCTGTTAAAATATTTATGCCCTTCGTCTCTTTAGCTGAAAACTAAATAAAGGAAAACCAAATTGCCCTAACTCAAAACAGAAGGTAATCCCCAAATGCAGAGCCCCAAGGAAAAGGCCCTGAACTCTCCCAGGAATACTCCAGAGAGACACCATCAGAGGGGAAATGCTTCAGAAAGTCTTTCACCTTGAATGCAGACTGTATTAATCCAATTAATTTTTTAAAAAGTTGAGAAGTAACAACCAGCCTCAACAGCAATGAAGCAGTGTGACAGGAAACATCTGCTCACTATTCTGGGCTCAGAGTTAGGATTCCTTCCTTTTGCCTGTCTGTAGCAGTCACTTGGAAAGGTTCTGTAACAGTAAACATCTAGCTGCAGAACCAAGTGAGGAGAGAAGACAGATAGAAAACTCTCCTTTTAGAAGCATTTTTCCATGCAACTCCACCTCATTCTTTTCTTCCCTCTAGTGCTATTATATTGGGGCCACAAGTGATGCAGCCACCAAAATCATTAACGAGGTATCAAAGCCCATGAGTCATCACATCCCCGTGGAAAAGATCTGTGAGAAACTAAAGAAGAAAGACAGTCAGATCTGTGAACTAAAATACGGTGAGTTGCCAGCAAAAGGGGAAATGCCTATGCTTTTCTGGGGCATGGGTCACCTGGGGTGAAGCAGCATGCTAAAATGACTCCATCCTAAGTTCTGTAGCAAGATTGCTAGTCTAATTAGGTTGCACAACCTGGGTTGCTCTCCATGAACATCCTAGAGAGCTTTATAGAGATACTCAGTTAAGATTGTTGGCTACTGACCCTTTTCAGCTTCTGCAGAGCCGCTGATCTGCCTTGAAATGCTAACTCCCAGGCACATCAGCACCCCTGCGCTCAAATCACTATTTTGAATATCGTCTTTAGATAAATGCTGTAAAGCTTGTCTTGGGGAGCAGCCAGGTGTGTCCTGTGGCCTTGGATGATGTCTCTTGTATGCAGGGTTCGAGCCCTTAGCTAAGCCATGCAGTCCCAGCTGCTCTTCTGTTTGCCAGTAGCAGGCTGATCAATACTTCTTTCTCACCTCCTCTGGTGTCTGCTCAGAGCATTCAGCACTCTTCTTACCACCCTCCTTGAACTCTCATGTTCCTAGATGATGTTCTCTTCCTGAAAAGATAATACGAAGCACAGTCTTGGAAATACCTCCTTCTGGCTGCTTTCCTATAGCTCTGCCCTTACACTCCCTGGAGACGCCCCTTGGATTGTGGGTCTTTACACTTCTCATTTCTTGTACTAACGTCCTGTTGCTTCCTAACAAGCTTTTTGTTATCTTTCCTCTGAAATCACTCTGCTGCCTTTTATTTATCTAGTGGAACAGAGCATTAAAGCCTGACTGCTCATGTAAGGGGGGTTCAGGGCTACGTGGAACCCCTACAGCTAAGCTGCAGCCAAACTTTCTGGCTTCTAGTAATCAGTTTTAGTGTTCGAAACCCGCCAAAACCCGCAACTGAGCCGTTCCTTCACCCCGGGGGCCCGGCACCTCTCTCCCTCCGGCACTTTGGCTTCCTCGCCTGCAGCACCGGTCTCGGACCCCTGCCCCGGGCCCCTCTCCCCGCCGCGCTGCCGGCGGTGCTGGCCGGCGCCCCGGCCCCGCTGAGCGCGGCTCTGCTCTCCCCGCAGACAAGCAGATCGACCTGAGCACCGCCGACCTGCGCAAGCTGCGCGTCAGGGAGCTGCGGCGGATCCTGGACGACTGGGGCGAGGCGTGCAAGGGCTGCGCCGAGAAATCCGACTTCATCCGCAGGATCCACGAACTGATGCCCAAGTACGCCCCGCGGGCCGCCGGCGCCCGCTCGGACCTCTGAGGGGCGGGGCCGGGGCGGAGGCGGCCCAGGCGCGCGCTGCCGGCGGGGGGGCTGAGGCGGCGCGCGCTGTACGGGACGGGAGGTTCATTAAAGTGTTGCGGTCTGTGCCGGGCGGACACGTGCCGTGTGACGTCATTGCGGGGCGCGCGCACCAGCACCAGCGCGTTCCCCCAGCCCGCCCCCTCCCCTCACGGCTCTCGGGCGGGAATGGCGCTGCTCGCGCCCTCCACAGCAGGGGGCGGGGTTCTGCCGGGCGCGCGCGGCCGCGCCTCGTGATTGGTCGCCCGCCGTCACGTGCGGCCGGCGGGCCCGGTGGCGGGAGGGCGCTCTTTGCGTCACGTCGCTGTGAGGCGCCATCGCGCCCCTGACGCCGCCATGCGGCGGGACGCGGGGCGATGACGTAGCGCCCGCGCGGCGCGGCGGCCGGAGCCGCCTTCGTTCCCTTTTGTCCAAGATGGCGGCGGCCGCCGGAGGCGTCTCCTGAGCCGCGGGCCCCGGCGCCATGAAGCGGGGCAGCGAACGGGACTCCAGCCCGCCGGGGGCTGGGGGAGGCCGCGCCGCCGCCGCCAAGCGGCCCCGCGAACGCGAACGCGAGAGCAGCAGCCGGCGCGGCCCTCACCGGAGCTCGGGCGCCTCCCGCAGCAGCCGGGACAAGTCCACGCCCGGCGGCGGCGGCGGCGGAGGCGGCGGCACCACCACCACCACCAGCGGCGGCAGCGGCGGAGGCGGCTCCAGCTCCCGCAGCCACCGCGGCGATGAGCGCGCCGGCGGCAGCGGCGGCGGCGGCGGCGGCTCAAACCACCGCCCGGCGGGGAGCGGCTCGGCCTCGGGCGCCCGCGGCGGCAGCCAGGCCGCTCCCTCCTCCTCCTCTTCCTCCTCCTCCTCGTCGCGGGCGCTCGGCGTGCCCAAGGCCAAGGCCCTGCCGGGCGCCGTGGTGGCCCCGTCGCTGCTGCTGGCCGGGCCGCCGCCGGGCGCCGCGCCCTCGCTGCTGCTGGCGCCGCTGGGGGGCTCGGCGGGCCTGGCCGGGGAGCCGCCCGGCGCCTGTGAGTACAAGACGCTGCTGGTGAGCGGGCTGAGCGCGGCCCTGCCCGACCAGCTGCTGGAGGACGGCCTGTTCCGCCTCTTCCAGCGCTTCGCGGGTGGGGGCGCCGGGGACATCAGTGTCAAACTCTCCCACACGCCCGAGCTCGGCCGCGTCGCCTACGTCAACTTCCGACACCCCGGGGATGCCCGCGACGCCCGCCGGCACGCCCGAGCTCGGCAGCTGCTCCTCTACGACCGGCCCCTCAAGGTGGAGCCGGTGTACCTGCGCGGGGGCCGGAGGAGCCGCACGCCCCCCCCTGCACCCTCGCCGGAGCCCCTGGGGTACCTGCCGCCCCTCCACAGCACCTACCAGTACAAGCAGAGATCGCTGTCTCCTGTCACCAGCCCCTTGCTGCGGGAGCCGCGGCCCAGGCACGCTCACGCTGCCGCCGCTGCCTTCGCCTTGGAAGCAGCGGCTATTGGGCTCTCCCGGGAGCGGGAAAGGGCCCTGGACTACTACGGGCTGTACGATGAGCGCGGCCGCCCTTACAGTTACCCCATCGTGGCTGAGGAAGACCTGATGCCAGAGGATGATCAGAGAGCGACCCGCAACCTCTTCATTGGCAACCTGGACCACAACGTCTCGGAGGTGGAGCTGAGACGTGCCTTCGAGAAGTACGGCATCATCGAAGAAGTGGTGATCAAGCGCCCTGCCCGGGGCCAGGGCGGGGCTTACGCTTTCCTCAAGTTCCAAAACTTGGACATGGCGCATCGGGCCAAGGTTGCCATGTCGGGCCGCGTTGTCGGCAGGAACCCTATCAAAATTGGCTACGGGAAAGCCAACCCTACTACCAGGCTGTGGGTGGGTGGTCTTGGTCCAAGTACTTCTCTGGCTGCTCTGGCGAGGGAGTTCGACCGCTTTGGCAGCATCAGGACTATTGACTACGTGAAGGGAGACAGCTTCGCTTATATCCAGTACGAAAGCTTGGATGCTGCCCAGGCTGCCTGCGCGCAGATGAGGGGCTTTCCTTTGGGTGGACCGGAGAGGAGACTCCGAGTGGATTTTGCCAAAGCCGAAGAGACGAGATACCCGCAGCAGTACCAGCCTGCACCGCTTCCCGTGCACTACGAACTGCTAGCTGATGGGTACAGCAGACACAGAAGCCTAGAGCAAGACTTAAGAGTGCGAGATAGGACTCCTCCACACCTCCTGTACTCAGACAGAGACAGGAGCTTTGCAGAGGCAGAGTGGGCCAGCCCTGCCAAAAACGCTGAACGCAGAAACAACTTGGAAAGCTACAGCCGATCGGTGCGTAGCCGGAGCGGAGAGCGCTGGGGCAGCGATAGCGATCGCAGCGTGCCCAAACCATGGGAAGAGAGGCGGAAACGCCGGAGTCTTTCCAGTGACCGGGGGAGGACTGCTCACTCGCCTTACGAGGACAGAAGCAGGACAAAGGCCAGTGGGCCAGCTTTAGACCGCAGCCCAGAGAGGGCTCGCAAGGAGAATCACACTACAGAATCCGGAGCCGAGAAAGAGCAGAGTAACTCCCTTCAGAACAATCGTCATGCGACTGAGGAGAAACCCCATCGTGAGGCATCCGATGCTCCCCAGCCTAAAAAAAGGGACAGCGAACGCAATCATCGAACTGGTGAATCGGAATCAAAAACTCACGAGGAGCCAAAATCTGAGACCAAAAAGCTAAAGAATTTATCGGAATATGCTCAGACACTGCAACTTGCTTGGAACGGGCTTCTTGTGCTAAAAAACAGCTGCTTCCCCACCTCTATGCACATCCTGGAGGGAGACCTCGGTGTCATCAACGGACTCCTTAAAGACCATTCATCCGGCGGGAAGTTAACGCAGCTCAAAATCGCTCAGAGACTTCGGCTCGACCAGCCCAAGCTGGATGAAGTGACTCGTCGTATCAAACAAGGCAGCCCCAACGGCTACGCCGTGCTCCTGGCCACCCAGTCCACCCCGGCAGGGGCAGGGGCTGAGGGGACCCTCCCTGTTGTAGAGCCTGGCTTGCAGCGACGGCTTCTCAGGAATCTGGTCTCCTACTTGAAACAGAAGCAGGCTGCTGGGGTTATCAGCCTGCCTGTGGGAGGGGCGAAGGGCAGAGACAGCACAGGCATGCTTTACGCGTTCCCTCCTTGTGAATTCTCTCAGCAGTACCTCCAGTCAGCACTAAGGACATTGGGAAAGTTAGAAGAAGAACATATGGTGATAGTTATAGTCAAAGACACTGCCTAGCCCACACTGTCTTTTCAAATTCCATGTTTTCTTTGTGTGTCACACAACCCAGTTGTTTTTAAGGCTGATCATTTTGGTGGAGGCTCAAAACACCTCGGCCAAAGTGGTAAGATTTTTAGTTTCTAATTAATTTTAATACCATTTAAATAGAGCCCATTTTATTCGTTTTTAGTATGTGACACTGTCCGCTGTTGTTCTGTATTTTTATTTTTTAACTGTATGAAAAGTTGTCAGTAAAGCCTTGTTCACTGATGGATTTCTAAACTTGTGCGGTATCCTAGTTCTTACGGCCCAGGAAGGGCTGTTCCCTCTGCTGCCAGGAGCTGGAAGGGGATGGTCCCAGCCAGCCTGCACCTCCTCCGTCTCTTTAGATGTGTCCTGCAAGGTGGGAGGGGGAAGGAGGGTCTTTGTGCTGTATGAGAGGCTGAAAGGTTGGTTCTGGATTTTTTTTTTTTGGTCTTGTTTGCTTTTTATTTCATAAATTTGAGGCTGGGTGCATTCATGTTGATTCTTTGTTTGAGGACAGAAGCTTCCCAGGAAGCCAGCTACCAAGGAAGCAAATCCTGATGAACAGAAGTGGGTTTAATACACAACAAAGAAATTACAGTTAATATTTGGTGAAAAGTTTGCTACTAAGGAATGAACTCTGCATTTAACTCTGTGAGGTTTGAGAGCACCCAGTACATATCTTAGTCAGGTACAAGTTCCTGGGTAAAACAAAAATGAGGCTTTACATTCCCAGCTTTTGGAAAAAAATAACAAACAGGAGGATAAAAAAAGTCTTTTAAGGGGGAAACCCTCTTGGCCCTGTATTAGGTGTAGACAAGCGAATAAAGGGCACAAAGGGTGTGGTGACCTGGAGGTGCCTGTTTGCATAGTTGATCATGTTGCACTGTCTGAAGTCCTTTATTGAAAGATAAATGGCAATTTTTTTGTTTTTGCTCAAGTTGAAACTTATTTGCAGGCTTACCAAAAAAAAAAAAAAAGAGAGATAAACATGTTTGGCTCTCTGAAAAAAAATGGTTATGTTACCACAAGTAGCCTGTCCGTGACTGTAGGAAGCGCTGGAGATCAAAATTTGAAACTTAAGATGGGATGGTTCCGAGAGCTTTCCTGTCTGTGGTACGAGCCAGTTGCTCAGGAGAGAAGCCAGGACATTGCACCTCTGGCTGCTCAGTAACATAAGGGTGCAGAACTAGGTCACATCTGAGTTAAAATCCAGGTTGTTCAGTTTGGGGATATTTTTATTTTTTAAAAATGCCTGTAGATTTTAGGAAGTTTACAGAAAATTATGTGGGATTAAAAACACTAAATTTTAGAGTTTCTTTAACTTTGCAGGGTTTTTATCATTTTGGTGGTAAGCAAGTGAACAAAATCCTGGGAGGACCAGAGTTGTTCTTGCAGCAGTCTCTGTGACCGAGCAGACTCACTTGCCAATGGCTGGCAAAGGCCCTTTTAAGCTGCTCTCAGGTGTGATTGGTATCAAAACCTATATGGCAGGGAGCATAGCTCGGTCTCATGATGCTTTTATTCTTTTTTAACCCTGCAGTTTCGCAGTAGGGACGCCAGCTGATGATGCTTAATTTAACCAGGTATTGATAGCAACAAGGAGGGGTTGGTTGGGATTTTTTTTTAACATTTAATACTGTGATTATATTAAAAGTAAGTCTGATTAGTGTGATATGAGGGGGTTAGTATTTCAGTTGATGATGCATTTTCTGTACCCGAGAAAAGGTAGTTCTGTCTGTAAGGGCCCGAGTACAGCTTCAAGGCCAGGGAGGGTTTTGTCCATGGTGTGCGGGTGCGGTTCAGCCAGAGGCGAGCTGGCCTGGCTGCTGGGAGCCACAGGCTCCAGGAAAGCTGATTGACCGGGGGAGCAGAGGAGCAAGGCCGCTCCCCACAGCCAGGCAGAGCCTCCAGGCTCCCAGCACCGTGGCTGCACGGCCCAGGGTAGCTGGACTGCCTTGGTTTTACATGGTGACAGGGACACTGACTTACCCCTGTGACCGGTCCCCAATGCTGTTGTAATGTAGACAGTGCCAAATGTCAACCATTGTAACCGTTAAGTGTTATCTGAAACCAAGTGCTATTAAATACCCCTCATGGCCACAGTCCCAGAGTGGTTACAGCTTTTTTTCAGAGCATCCTCTGCGCTGGGGGTGGCCGTTCAGGCCAAGACAGAGTGCGTGGGGTGCAATAAGAAATGCCCCGCTGGCTTCTTGCTGGCAGCGAGCTGGAGCTCATGCTGCTGTGGAGCAGCCCTGTGTGTGCAGGTGTGTTACGGTGTGTGAATGGGAGGAACCGAAGGAAAATAATACCTGCTAAAAGCAGTAACTGCCTGATGACAAAGCCAGGGGACCACTAGGTATCCCCCATCTCCCACGTCCCTGTTGAGACAAGTAAGTCCTAATGTAGGGTCGGTTTTTTTTTTAGAGGACATGTTTTATGTTGGATAAAATTTTTAATGATGGGATTTCTGTTCCCAGTGAAATGTCTGACAGATGTGAGCGTGTGTGTGCGAATGGAGGACCAACACATCTCCCTCCTACAAACAGATTAACGGGGTAAATGAGAAGTGGAAGAGCTTGAGGAAAAAAACACCTGGGAGAGAAGCAGCATCAGCCTTCTAGTCTAATGACCTGAGCCTTCCTAGCTCCCCAGGATGCAAGGGAGCCACAGCCATTGCTTGAACAGAATAGTCCTGTCCCCCCTTCCCTCCCCTCACACGTGCATCCAGGCTGCTTCTGGGAGACACCGTAGATAGGGACAGCAAAATACCACTACAAGGCTTGCAAGGCTTGGCCCTGAACTCAGGCTGGGATGCAGTTCTGGGGAAAAGATAATTGGGGAGGGGAGGTAGGAAGGACAGGCCAGCCCCTGTTGAGAGGCCTGGGGCAGATGGTGAGTACAACAGGGCTGGGGTGGCTTTCCCCCGGTACAACAGCAGCAGGGAGGCAATGGCTACAGGGTCATGGTCTCCCATGTCTTTGAGGGCGATCTGAAACCCACAGTGGGGCCAGGGGGTGGGAGGGTGAATGGGGTGGTCTGAGAGCATTACTGGTTAGACAGAGTTGCTCTATTTTCTTTTTTCAAACACCCATTCAGTTCTACAAAGCCTCTTTTTAACATCAGGGGGTGGCTGGCTGTACTGCAGCAGACACACGAACAAGAGGGTGAGCCCCAGGCATGGGTGAAGGATGCCACCATACCTCAATTACTACTCCTAGCTAACACACTACTTCAACTGGCCAGCCCTGAGGTTTCTACCCTGCTCTCCCAGCTCTGGCCTCGGGGATAGGTGGGGGTTTTGGGGTTTTTTTTGGTTTGGTTTTGTTTTGAACTACTGCACTGTCAGGATATGCCTGCACCCTCCCAGGGCGATGGCACGTTGCTTACAGAGCCTGTGCTCCACAGAACTGTGCATGAAATGGGCTGAGCAGTTACCCGTGGTCCTGTCGTGGAATGAAGAGGACCATGGCGATAGGAGAGCATGGGCTTGGGCTGGGCTGCTCTGCTCCTGTCACGGGAGGAAACACAGCATCCTTCCTGCAAAGGCTCCCCGCCAGTGGGGAGAGGGGTAGGTACAGGGCTGAGCCAGCTGCCAGGACAGTGAAATGCTCCTTCCACCCCCTAAGCCACAGCCTCTCCTGCCTGCATACAAGAAACACAGCACAGCATCACATCAGCAATGTGCTGTGAGTATTCAGAAAGGTGGTAGGACTTTTTCCAAACACCATGCTTTTAAATAGATGATATCACCATGCCAGGGCAGGAAGTGATTCTCCAAACACTGCAGTTTCCCTCCCTCCCCTTGTAGAATTATGGCCTGATGAAACCAACCAAAGAAAAAAAAATAAACCAACCTAGCCCTCAACTCTGAATGCCCCTGTTGCACCCAGCCTGTGACAGTCACCCTATTGCCCAGCACTCCTCAGTGATGCCCCACGAGAACACGTCAGGTCCTGGGGGGCCCTGCCTCAGCCCCCCACCAGGGCCCCAGCAGGCTCCCTGGGGCTGTGCTCCATAAAGGTGTGGGAGGGGAAGGATTGCACATATACTTACAGTGGCCAGGCTTCAAGTCAAATTTATAAATAGGAGCTCCAGTCTAGGTGGCGTGGGTCTGTCTCACAAAACTAGTTGGTAAATTTGTCCAAGATAGCCAGGCCCAAAATGACAACAGATGCAGCTGATGAGGTACAATGCCAGAACAAGATACGGACATCTGGCACACTATCTCCCTCTGTTAGGAGTAAGTCTTTTTTTTTTTTTTTCTCCTCCTGAGCAACACATTTTCTAAGGTAAAGAGGCTGGCTCCCACAGCTCCTGGATGGCATATCCGATTTTCAATCCCCTCATTTAACCAGAATGCTGCTCCAATGGCTCTTCTTAAATGCTGTAGTAATCACAACTCGTTCGTCTTTATCGACTCTGTAGGGTACAATTATCCACTGTAAGTTGCAGCAGAACCTTTCTTTTTAATTATTAACAAGCAGCCCTGGGTAAGTGCATTAAGTAGATGCAACGCTGGAGGGAAGAGACATCCCTTCTCTTGTTTAAAAAGAAAATCCTTTCTCTTCAAGCAATGAAACTTTGAGCCTTAGTTGAACGGAGCACAGGTCTTGGTGGAAAATTTGATGTAGTGTTAAGGGGTGAGAAGCCTCCAGCTCCCTGTTCTGCCTCAAACCCTATTCTGAAAGTGGCCAAAACAGAGAAAGGGTGAAAAGTTGAGTTGACCTTATCTGAACACCTGAGAATAAATAGCACATTTAGCAGCTTCGTCCAAGGAAGCAATGAGCACACTTACCTTCCAGTTCTGACTCACAGAACTAAGTGATGCAGTTGTATGCTGTACAGTGAAATCAAACACTCAACTACAATTTTTTTCATCCCCTTCTAAGGGCAGGGCCTCTTGTCATGTACAAACACGAGCACCTCATTTCCCTTCTGCCCATATAGCCACAAGGTAGCCTACGTAACGCCAAACCACACACGGATGAGGTGGCCCAGCATTGCTCCCACCTTCTGACACACACCGGGGAGGTGGTGAGAGTTCCCTGCAGCTTGCTGCACTTCCTGCGGCTGAACCGCAGAATGGATGTTCTGGTGCATCTTTAAACAAAATCACAGCCTGGCATTAGTGCCTTCCAGCTCCCCCACGGCACAGTGCGGGTGCGGTGCAGCGCTGCCCACAGTCCCACTGAAAATTCCAGGCTGTCAGGCAAACCAGCAAGTCAGATTTGAGCCCTCAGGCACCGTGAAATGTCACTGTGCAGCTCCGGGAGTCCCCGCGGACGGGAGCAGCGGGTGCAGCCAGCACTCTTGGAAATCTCACCCCTTTGCTCTTCCTTATTGCAGCCGTCCACCAGCTACACCTAGCTGCTCTCCGGCAGAGCTCCTCAGGCACACACAGCACCACTTTTGCATGGGTGGCAGAAGAATGCATGGCTACAATTCACAGCCATAAATAGAGACAGGATTTGTATTTAATTTTTTAATAAATACACTTTACATTAAAGAAAAAGGCCTTCAATTTGCAGTTTCCACACAGAGGGCAAGAGGGAGGGGAGAAACAAAAAAAAGATTTAAAAACTTGAACAACAAAGGGCAGAGGTGAGAAAGGGGGCTCAAACTTCAATCCCAGACCCCCATGTCTTTAGGAATACCAGGCTCTGACTAGACCAAGCCAGGACTTCAGCCTCCCACTATAGCTGGTATCACAGCGAGAATCTCTGCTTTAAACAGCCTGTATGTTCAGTTACCAGACACCCCTGGTCCCTGGAGGACAAGCATCTGAAACACACTGGCAGACTAGCAGGTGTTAACACCTGTTGCTTACTTTTTTTTTAAAAAATAAAATCATATTTAAAATAAAAAATATTCTCACTCCTCCACAATTTTAGAAACCATAATCCTCTTATTTCACTTAGTAGTTGCATAAAAATGCCTCTTCTTTTAATTTTAAACAATTTTTCTCCCCCAAACCTACCCCATGGTAACAAGGTACTACAGGAATACAAAGTTAATCCCCTCTCGACTAGAACACCTGCCTTTTTTTTTTCTTTTTGTTTTATATAAAACTATTTCTGTTCTTTAGGAAAGAACTTTATACAAAGAAAATATATTGTGAAATATCTTCAGAAGTTTCCTTGAAGAGGAGAGTCATCTCAGCCTAAAATAAAAAATAAAAAAAAAAAAGGCAGAGAGAAAAGAGGCCTAACCCCAGGTCTCTTTATTGTAGAGCCTTGGACTTAGCCCCAAGCCTCAAACTGACTCAAACCAACACAGTGGATGGGCTGGAGTTCCTCAGGTTTTCCCAGGAGAAAATGGGTTGGGGTGCTCAGAATCGGTTTCCTATTTGGTCTCCGGTCTTCTGCTGGGACAGAGTGTCTCCTCCTGCCAACACCCCACCTGGCAGTCACTCCTCACTCATTCAGAGACAGGATTATGTCGTCCTCCAAGTCTGAATTATCTGAGCTGTCAGCTGAAAAGGAGACATGTAGGTTACATTTGGTTTGTGGAAGAACACAGCTGTCAGGGCTGCTAAGCAAGGCAACGTGCATAGTTACAAGAGATAGCCACCACCTGCTAAAGGCCAGCAGCTCCCCAGCAATGACGGAGGCAGCTAGCACCATTAGTGCATTTCAAATCAATCAAAAGCAGTTAGCAAATCTGCACCAGACCTTGCTTTCCCTGGTAAGACAGAAGGTCAAGAGAAGAGCAGCTTTACCCAATGCAGTTTCTATTAGCTGGCAGGTTTTTTTCCCCATGACAAGATGGGGAGGAGGACACCAGCAGTAAGTTGAGCTGCCTGCACGACTTACTGGGCACATCTCAGTGCAACAGCTCTTCATGCTGGGGGCTGGCCAGATCTGGCAGTCTTTCCTCACAGCTGTTATTTGAAAGCAAGCTTGACAGTCCCACCAACCTGATGTGGTGAAGCATGGCTCTGTATTATGTGCATGAGGCTAATTCACTACACAGTGAGTTAGACCCAGACCTTCTCCGTACTAGCTTCTCACTGGCCTGTCCCTCCCCTCTGTGAGCACAGCAGGAGACCTCCCCCAGCAATCCATCCATTCACAACTAGAACCTTCCTCTAGCAACCTGAAGGTTTCTGTAATTAATTTAATTTAACTACATGGCACTCATTAAAGGTGACCTGAAATTGTGCTTTTCCGGGTTTTCTTCATTATGCTACAGAATGAAGACATGAAAGGATTTGCCAGAGGCAATTACACACACACACACACACACACACTTGCTTTTTATCTTAAAACATAAGATCTCTCCTCCCTCAGTTGTGCAAGAGGGAAGTGATAGCAGCTCTGGCAGCAAGAGTTCTCCTGCCTTACCTTTGAGGTGACATTGGCTCTTTTTCTTATGTGAATTCATTGGATGCTGCAGTTAACTAGGTGTTAAAAACAGTTAAAAAAAAAAAAAAAAAGAGACACCAAGACTTCCTCTTAGCCATCTCAGTTATACTGGATCTCTAAAATGCCTGTCAAGGTAAGCAAGGCCTTTTGGAAGGTTCACCCCTTCTCAGATGCTTTCCTTAGGAAAAAAAACCAAACAACACAGGCAAGAGGCAGAGGGCACAAACACTTCCCCCAACCCTCCTCCCTGAAGATCAGCCAGCTACCCTTCCACTGTGATCAGCAAGGGATGCTCCAGTCTCACCATCAGCTGGGGGGTCAATGCTCCCAGAACAGCTACAGACATGTAAGGGTAGTTGGAAAACACCAGCCAGTGCTGCAGGAGCTACACTTACGCAGTAAGAGGGAAAGAAGCACAAGCAAAGTAACAATCCAGAAACTCTGGAGAAGAAGAGAAGATGAAAAAGTTGGGGTTTTTTAAAACACCAGAGGAAAACTTTGAAAAGGAATCTCCTAACTCTTTGTTCTCCAGTCTACCCACACAACCTTTAAGCTCCATGTCTACAAGTAAAGCTGATGGCAGGTAACTGCTTGGCAGAAGATTATGGACCTGCCTGGAAGTTGCCATTTTCGATTACAGAAGAAAAGAAGAAACAAGAGTCAGCCATGCTACTGGTGAGAACTCCCATATACTTCTTCCTTCCTATGTCACACGTGCATTTCAAAAAGGACACCCCACTGGCCCAGGAACAAGCTCTTGAAGTATCTGCACAATGCATAAACTGCTTTGGACAAGACCAACAGATCCATGTCCCCAGGGTGGTGATAGAGGAGGAGGAAAACAACTTTATACTTAAAAGGTTCTCTGTGGATTATTCCTGAAAAGGAAACAAAACCTCTTCTAAAGCACAAGGAACCAAAGTCTCTCACACCCCTAGTTTAATTTTCTTTGCATTATTTTGTTTTGAAGCACACCCACTGTATGTTATGGAGGTTCATCCAAAATACAGCAGGGGTCAGTAGGAAGCACTCTAAATATATCCCCACGCCTCAGATCTGTACTTTGCAACAGTGTCAGTGCCCTTACATCTTTTAATTCTCAAACGCAGCATAAGCAAAGAAGAGGGAAAATTCAATTGCTCTTGCTGGGTAAAAAACAAAAGCAAGCCAGATGAAGTTGAAGTCACAGAGAAGCCACCACACAACCCCACTCAAACCCTGCACAAGGACCATGCATACATCAACCTGGCAGAGCTGCACTCCCTGCTTTATGTTCCCAAAGATGATGCTAAGCAACCTAACAGCCACAAGATGGGCTCGCTGCAGCTCCACAGCAACACCAGACCAAAGTTCTGATTAAACGGTTCTATCCATAAACACTGTACAGATGTGGCCATTTCATAACACACAGTGCTCTACAGAGGAGCTTTGTTAGAGGAAAAGTTATTGAAATGGCCTGAGCTTCCCTTCCATTCTGCCCCTTGGACAATTCCAGTTACAGCACTCTGCACACTCTCTTAATAGCTTCTGGCCCTACATCCCTGAGGAAACAGAAGTGGAATTGTGTCAGGAAGGTCCTGTCAGCTACTGGGACAAGCAGAAGTTATCTGCAATCCCAAAATGTTGAACTGCAATATGCTATTAATGAATTTGAGCTATGTAAATGTCCTATATGGCCCTGCATTGTATACCTTCTGCCTTCAAGAGAACAGCAGACTGACCCCACAGAGAACTCTGGCAACCTGATGTGGTCACATCCTTAAAAATGACTGAGATGCACTCTAACAGAAAAGAGGGACATGAATGAGTCTGCCAGCCACATCAGTGCCAAAACAGGCCTGGCATGCTTAATCCTCCAGCGCATTGTCAGAGAAGATTGATTCCCACCTTGGTTCTCACATTAACCTTCTATCACTGCAGGACTTCAAGCACCTTGCACACTGTGATTACTTTGCCTTACTAACCTTTTAACTTAAGGTAACTGCACTGTGCCCACAGAACAGCTTCGAAATTAAAAAGGACTAAGTGGCTTGGCCACGCATACTCAAAATTGTGTTACAAGAAAAGGGGACAGAATCTGGTGTCATAAATCCCAAGCCTAACGCTATCCTACTCACCTCTTTCTTGTAAAGCCTTTTTCCAAATTGAATTTCTACATAAAAAGTTCAGAACTTACTTTCTTATACTTAGACACACACGCATACACATTTTGTTAACTTTTAAAATCTCTATTTGTGGAATGTCAGAAAAACAATTTAAATTCTATCCCAAAAGTTATGTTAGCTTCAGAACAGTCTAAAAAAAGGAAGCAAAGTGAGAAATGCCATGTTGGTTTTGCACTTTAAGCAATTACAAAAGAGAAAGAAGAGCACCAAGGATGCTTCTTTGTTCTTACAGGTAGAAATAAGGCAGAGAAGACAGGTGAGGTAACAGTTCAACCAGTGCTCCCTTGAAGGGCAGGACAGTCAAGCAATCAAAGCTTCTTCACATGGAGTTTCTTGGCCTGCCAAGTTCTCACACACACGCCTGGGAGCACTTGAAGAAAGGAGATATCTTCCTTTCCACTCAGATAAAAGCTGTCTTTACCGACAGATTATTTTGAGAGGTCACAGGCGAACAAGCATGATGATCTGTGCCTTTCATACCAGCGAGGGGGAAAGTCAGCTAAGTCATTTCAGGGAAGACTTAGACATTGCAAATTTGTCAGGACATTAAATAGAAGACAAGGTCACCTGCGGTCACCAAGCTGGGCACACACTTACTGTCTCCAAGAATCAGCTCAACTTCCTCATCAGCATCGGAATCTTCATCTTCACCCTCATCTCCCTCTTCCAGGAGGTTGGCAAGCTCCTCATCATCGGAGGGAGAAAAGTCATTTTCTCCATCCTCACCAGCATTCTCGTTGTTCTCATCCTCCTCCAGCTCAGCCTCCAGCAGCTGGTCTGTATCTAGTTCATCAAGGTCATCTGTATCATCATCATCTTCATCATCATCTTCTTCCTCTTGCTCTTCTTCCTCCTATTAAAGCAGCAAAAAACAGTCCATTGCAGACATTAAAACAAATGTAAAATGGAATAAGAATAACTGAAGAAAGCATACCTATAGTTTCCACTTCTCCCCATATGCAGACATCACACATTACAGACATGTTCCCATGACCCACATAAGCACCTTCTCTCCACCACTACAGAACATGACACGTTACGTCATTTGCAGGCCTGCAAAGTCTTATCTGCAAAATGCTGGTGCAACACAAGTACTACTGGCTCAAGCTCCTCTCCAATGCTGGCCATCAACATGTGTCACCACAATGAACTCTGGAGAAGGTTATGCAATAAGACCCGTTAATCCATGGCTTTGTTGCTAGTCTTGTACAAACTGCTTTAGTTTCAACTGGACCAAAACCTCTACTTGGCATTAAACAGCATGCAGCGTGGATGTTCCGTCTCTCAGTCATTCCCGATTTAGATGAGATGTAAAATGCAGGGAAAGATACTATTAGCCTAAACCAATCCCTGAATCACTCCGTTTCAGACAACAGAACTGTTTAAAGCAGCTCAGAAGTCTCATCTTTGGCATTTACCTGTGTCTCAAGATCTTTCTCTATCAAACCATAAGAATTTGCATTCAAGTAAACAAATTTCTCATTGTACAGATCAAATCCAGAAATCCATGTCTAGCAGATAAACCTGAGTGGGAAGAAGCTGTTAGTCATATCGTTCTTCCAGACAAAGAGTGCCATCACAAGCCAAACTCCACAAAGTCTTCAAGACTCAAAGAAAAGGTTCAGTATACCTGCACATCTCAGTGTCACACCCTTCTCTAACAGAATGCTCTCATGTGGCAGAAAGGCAGCCCTCAAGTCATTCAGCCTTAATTGCTCCTTTGTTTTGGGAGGAAACACATTTTGCAAAATTATGAAGCAGGTAAGATAGGTATTTAGCAACCCACTTCAAGGGTTAGTTCAGTCCTCAAGCTCACAACACTCACACTGTGCTGTTTAGACTGCTGCATTCTCAGATCTAAAAGGACAAAGGAAAAAAGACCTACTGTAATCTCCCCAACCTACTTTTTCTTCAGTCAGTGCTATAAGAAATCCACCACACCCACACAAATCCAACATCTGTCATAGGCAAAAGAAAACAAGGAATGGCAAAAAGCCTGGGCAAATTTTATTGTTTCTTCACTTGCAAAAGGCAGCCAAGTCTCCTCTACTGACCAGAAGTGCAGCGTTATTTAATCGGAGATTACAGTATAAAACCATTGGTTTGCTACAGAGAGTTTTCTTTCTGAAAGAGCTTGTAGTAAGTATAAAATTAAAGCAACCTGCATTAAAGCCTATGCCTATTTTAGGCAATTACAAACTTTACTTCAAGTCAATGCGGCCTCAAGCAGACATTGCTTTTTGAATTGTATACACACTGGGAGAGGAAATATCTTACCTGCAGCTCAGTTTTAAACCGCAGTGCCATACTGAGTGTAATTTTCCATAAGATATATTGAATTGAATATAAAAGCTTTTGCCTGAATAACTCTTACTTTTGTTCTATGCAGTATCTGCAGAAAGACCAATGTCTTAACTTTATTACTCTATTCAGAAGTTAAAAACTATCTATCCCACAATGACTTAAAAGAAAATGTCAAAAGTACTTAATTTGATTGTTTCACATTTAATGTATTTATGGGAAATTGAAATACTATTTTATCAACATTTTCATTCAATCTTCAGGCAAGACACATATAGCAATATCATCCTTCAAATACAGGATGAAATGAAATATAGTTGTGTAAAGTTAAAGATTTATTCTGGCTGACAAGATAAGTGCCAAATTACACAGAAAGGGTGTATATTTAGCTGCAAATTAACTTTGAAGGATTGTGCCAACCAGTGAGGAAAAAATCCTTTCTGAACATACAAACAGTAACAGAAGACTGGAGAACTGAAATCACCTTTCCAGTTCAAATTTATCTGAAGGAGGCAATTAGAATCAGGCCATACTCATTTAAAAAACACTTAAGAACAGTAAGATGAGGTCTAAATTATACTTGTCCCTCATAAACCAGAAAAAAAGCATGAAAACCATGCTACAAGAAGTCACATATGCATGTGTCAGAGAACACGACCCGCACACAGTGCACATCCTTACCGAACTGAATGAGCGACACAGAGCACAGTTCAAGAGGAGTGATCTTAAGCAATGAAAAACCTGTACCTTGTCATGCTTTACAGAACACTAACAAGAACTTGGGAGATGTGGTGCCTCTGCTAAGTAACGTGTGAATTAATTCTGCATTAGCTTCTGAACAATCTCCAAGCACAAACCTCTGCAGGCACACTGCAGTACTCCAGTCCAGAAGGACAAGACTTGCATGTATGTGGTGAGATCTCTCTTAAGAAAGCACACAGAGCTTCCGCACCCAAAACCAATCTGTGGGACACACAGCTCAGAAAGATTCCACCTGGGATCTCCTCACACCTAACACTACCATGTGTAAGTGATATCTACTCTGTTAATGCAAGTCTAGGCTGTATCCTCATCAGATACCAGCACTGTCTTACACAAGGGGTCCACAGACAGACAAAAATGCCATGCCTTCCCCAGCAACTCATCAGTGTGCGTGTATAAGAGCAGTGACAAAAGTCCTTGTGCAGTGTCACAAGGGAAGACAGGCAGAACTGTTATCCCAAACCATATCAGGATTTGTGAAGGAAAAACCTGCTAAAGCAAGTTCCTACCTACTCAACAGTAGTTCCCCAAGAGCTTTGGGCAATGACCCAGGTGCTGCTAGAAAAAAGAACCAGTGTGCACACCTATGCAGAACAAGCACACACCTGTGCTTATCTTCCTCATTGGAGTAAGTCAATCCACAGAACCCAGGGACCAGCACACTCCACAAGACCAATATCAAGGAATTCCAATACCAATTCCAATACCAAGGAATTGTTTTAGCTATCACTAACTCATTTAGATACCTAAAGATACTCTTCTATTCAGATTGTTCTCTGTAAAAGCTGCTTAGATCTCTTCAACTGTTCATGGAGACCTCACATTCCTCCTCTGCTTCCTTAGAAAATATTCTCTTCCCTCTCCAACAGAAGCCACTTCACAGCTGCTAGTTACCTCTACAGAAGGCACGCGGGTAGTATTGTACAACCACAAACTGACCATCTCGTAACCTTCCCTCTGTAGAATGTTTTACTTCACTATCAGCACTGACTCACTGCCTGGGATTTCTGTGTGCCTGCTCTACAGCCAGGTGCACTATCACTACAACACAGCCAGACCACAACCCTGCCTTCCTATGTAATTCATGTAAGAGTACAAACAATCCCAGTCTGAGGCAATGATAGAGGAAAAAAGAAAAAAAAAATCTAATGGTCCCTTTTAAATAGAGTAGGCAGCACTGGAGGGACATGCTGGAGCTCAGCGTTTGAATTAAGGATGTCACATTGCTACTCATTCGAGTTACACTGTGATTCAGGGATATTAATTGACTGTAGATACATAAATTTAGAATTAATTCAAGGGAGCTTTACCTCGATAGATACCAAGAATAGAACCGTTTAAAGCAGACTTCCCACTGACCCCTAATGAGACTCAAATGTGTAATTATATATTATATGGATATGTATTCATTTTGTTGTTATATATTATAGCCAACACAAATACTAGGGGTTTGCTGTGTTATCTTCACACTACTGTACCAGTGTTACTCTCCTTCGTCTCAAGCGTACACAGATGTCGCTACATAACAGCTGCAATGCAGACGTCACTATGGTACCAACGTACCTGGATGACCAACTCTTCCTGTTCTTCAAAAACTGCATTGCAATTATAATAAAGGAATGGCTTCCTGGCCCCACATCTCTGCATAAATACTTATGGTGCTGATGCACCTCAGTTAAAGCAAAACAGCTGCAAAAATAAGGCAATGAACAAAGACAAAGCTGACAATTTAAAGTGCACAAGAGAACAAAACAAAACCCTGGTTATAATAAGGGGATAGCAAAGAGAGAGGCTGCCACTTCACTGTGGAACAGCTGCCCACAGCTGTAAGTATGATGTCCGCACAGGCACAGGCCCCAGGTTAACTTAGAAATTGTTTGACTCAACTGAAGAGTTAGTCTGACTCAACTAAAAAGTTAATTTGACTCAACTAATAAAGACTAGCTTAGGCTGAAAAAGACCATCTATACAAAGGGTTTGTATCAGTTTAACTCAAAAAGTCTTAGAATGTAAGTCAGTGATGCATAGGATCATCACTTAGACACAATATCATCACTTAGACACTTTAGACTAGTATAAAGGATGTAGGAACTGCCAGTTCTTCTAGCATACGACTGCAAAATGGGACAATTAATCTAAACATGCATCTTAGAGACATCTCTCAACACTCACTAACTCAAAATTCACTAATTCATTTACACAATAGCACATAAATAGCTTTACCACACAGTCTATGACCCTGGAAATACTTTGAGGATGATTAAGAGGGACAAAGTGATTCACATCAGCTTTAACATCCCTGCATACCGGGAGATTTACAGAGATGTAGTAGCACAAGAAAAGCTGGACATTCAGTTACAGCACCAGAAAAATTGACTACACAGTAAAGGATCATCTCAAAGCAAATTACTGGTAACTTACCTCTACTACCAGTTTGTGATCTCATGTAAAGATTCAGTGAGCTGAGAAGATTTGGTTCAATTAATTTATCTTTTATCTACAAAGAAAAAACCTAAACAACATCCCCTAAAGAAATTATATATATGGGGGTGGCAGCACTGTAACAAAAAATGTTTGACCTAATTCTTCATGTTGCCAGTACTTACAGCCTGTTCAGAACTTAGTAAATACCCTTTGCTCTTGTTCAAGTGTTACGTTTTTTCTTCCGTGTTGTTCTTTGATGCACGTTTGCACACACACTTCATATATGGACTTTCATCATCATCTTAAGACTTTCTTACTGTTCCCCTTTACCTATTCATTTTGCACAAAAAAATTCACAAAATTTGTCTTTTGGGGTAGTACAGATTATTTATACTTAACATACTCATCTGTGCTCATCTTTCAAAAAATGTTCAAAGGCTCAGGAAAACCCCAGTCTTTCACTTACTCAAACTCTGATGCAAAATACACGCTAACCAGGCAGACCTTTGATTTTTTGTTTTAACATATTTCTGCGCTGTATTTTAACACTAAATCAGTGTCTGTATAAAGTGCTTTCAGGAATATGGCTTACAGCACTGCAGATTTGCAGTATACAAAAATATACCAGCTTGCTTTATAAGCACTCTTAAGACTTTTCATAGAGTTTCTTTACGTTTCTTGAATCAAAAATTTTTTTTATGACCAGATGAACAGAATTCGAGATTTCTCAACTTCAGATTACATAATCTCTCAAATTTACACCAGGCTGGCTGTTAGCTGCCAAGAGAATATCCCGCAGGCCTTTTTCAGTTGTTGATATTAGGTTTGGAAAACTTAACTGAGTTTTGAGATTTACAGGTCACTTAATTTTTTTGCTTATTTGACATGGTTTCAGCTGTTACAAAAGGCTTCATTTTTCCATCTGACACCTCATACACTTTTTCTTCCTCTACTAGGAGTTGATTCACAGTTCTGAGCAAGTATTTATGTCAATAGATCTGTGACAAACTTCCTCTTTTACTGCTCTATGAACTGTTCAGCTGTCAATCTCACAGCTGCTCCCTCCCCAGCCCCATGCTCACCTCCTGTCATCACTTCCAAATCAACACCTCGCATCTGCAGATGCTTTCGAGCAACAGTCCCTTCCTCTGAAAACACAATCTCTACTGCACCTCTCCATTTGAATCATGCTGTATTATATTGCTCTGCTCTAGCCATTATTACTCTAACTGTTCTTATTTTAATCTATGAGGCTGCCTTTTCTCTACCTGCAAAACAGTTAATCAAATGTCAGTGAAGCTTTTCCCACTTTTTCAAATATTTCAGCTCATATTTAATTAACTTCTGGCTATTTGTAGCTAAGTCTAATCATCTGCTGGTAAGTATCTGCTTCTATAAACTGTTTATTTCCTCTAGTCTTTTTTTTTGTAAATAAATTAATGCTTCCCAGAGTCTCATTATTGTGGTCAATTTATTTGTTTTTGCAAGAAACCACTTACTGCTTTACTTTTTCCTCCCTTTCATCCTCCTCCCCCAAGTTTCTCTTAGAGAAATGCAAACTCACTTTTAGTAATCTGTTCTGTTCCAAATTACCAGTATTATTTTAATTACTACCTATTTCCAGCATGAGAGGGGGCTTTGCTTTCATAAAAAGGAACATTTGATCATGGTTCAAATACACGTTCACTGAAGAATGGTTCACTCCAGAGGAATATGTCTCCCCTTGTTTCAGTAATTCATCCTTCTCCACAGACAACCCCTGGTAGTATCTTCTGACAATTGTTTTCTTTGCTTCCAAAGCATCTCTGTAGCACATTGGTACTTTCTGATCCTTTGCTATGCAATTCTCAGGAGCTACAGTGTTTGCTTTTCAGTCACTTAGGAGTTTCTATCCAATGCCTCCCCCACCCACTTCTTAACACTCTGAACAATGAGCAGGGGAAAAAGCTTAAACATAGCCAACAGTCTTCTAAGGGATCAAGCACGTAAGGAATTTTACATCCTAGATTACCTAGTCTTCATCCTTCCCCTCAGCTAGCAAGCCCAAACTCCCTTCCTGTTCAAACCATTAAATCCATTCTAAGTATTCATCTCACACTACAGGGCTGCACCTACTTTTACCTTCTTGGGTACTTCAGTGTTAGAATTTCTATTTCTTCATAGCCATTAATGAGGTCAGAGAGCTAAAACCATAGAAGCCTGGGAATGTGCAGAAGTTACTCAGTGTAACAAGCAAGGAATCTTAACCATAGGCTTCTATGCAGATGGAGGTATGTGCAGATTTAATACAGGACACAGCCTACAGTATGTCACAGAGGCAAACATGGAGTGAAGAAATAAAAAAGCAGTTATTCTTTTAGTCTATGTAAGTAGGTTTAGCTTGTCTAACAGTGACTACTTACCTGTGATTAATGAAAAGGCATCCATGACACAGATAAACAAAAACTTTAACATAATCGAGCCTCTATTGGATTGGCATGTTCAACTGGGACTCTTCTGACCAAGATTCTGGTTTTGCCTATGAAATGTTTTCACTGGAACATGACTGTATGTACCTGATAATGATCAGAGTCATTGCTCTCTTTGAGGCATGTGCAAGTCATCATTTCACAGTTGATATATTCCCTAATGCTAGGGACAGATATGTTCTAATGTGACTTACATTCTCTGTGCTGTAGGGCTCAGAAATAATATAAGGAGTTCAGAACCAGGTGTAATTTATGAATCTGCTTCTCTTCCTTCCTCTCACTGATCTCACACTCTCACTCAAAAATTAGTCCGTTCATTAATTTCATGACAAAAAACAATAGCGTGTAAAGGAATTCCAAAATTTGGCAGGTAAATTAACTCCTCCTCTATGGATAAGAATTCGTTCCCTTATTTTCTCAAGCTTCTGGCTGACATGTCTCAACACAGCTGAGGCAGCTTTTATTTTCTTAGATCCTAACTACTCTGGGAATTCTAGAAAGATGTGTTAGGTGAGAGGAAGTCACTGAACAGGCAGAACATGCTTTTATCTCTGATAAAGCTGTTTTACTCCATAATACTAGGTCTAGCCTTCTGAAAACTCCAATCACTTTTCCCTTTCCAAGAATTTCCATTGTTTGCACTGACAGCCAGTGAAACTAGATTTTAAAACAGCAGAATAGGCTGAAGCAGTCACAATTATTTGCTACAACCTAAAAATGAGGTAAGAAGTACAGGTACTGGGAACTTTTTTTTTTTAATATCTGGTTTGGAGCACGCCTGTTCAAGACGTGTCTTACGTAAACAAGTCTTTGATGCAAACTACTCTATACTTAGCCTCCTCCACTGCAACTAAGTTCAACGATTCCTACCAAGGTGTTCAACAAACACTTGTATATTATTATCAGTTGAGACATTTGTGAAAATACTTGCTGCCACTATTATACTGCAAACCATTTCAGCTCAACCAAGATTTCAAAACAAACCATATAGTTTCAAATGTTACAGGAACAGCTCCTGAAAAACTAAGGGTCCCTGATGACATAACTTATTCTAGGCAGCTTGTAGCACCACTATGGTCTGACGGTTCTCAAATACATGTGCCCATATGGATTAAGATTTGTGGGTTTTTTTCCCCGCAGCAAATAAGTATCCACATGAAAACAAACCTGTACCAAACCAACAGCAATAAAAGTACAGTAGAATTGCTGTTGCAGGCAGACAGGGGGAGAGCCCTGAAATAAAAGTAGACACTGAGGCCACAAAGACCACATAGAAAGCTGAGGAAAAACATTCTCCATCCATTCTCCTAAACCACATGTTAGAATAGTGATTGTCTTTTGAGTCTTTATTGCCTTATCACCAAAGCTTTCATTTCACATTACCTAGAATTTTCTAAGCCAATGCAAAAAGACAAATTACACACCTACCATCATCATATGGATAGCCCAGAAGCACTGCAGGGATAATTAACAGTTCTTCAGTTCTGGCAAAAGAAGTAGAACACACTTTATAGGACAGGGACAGCTAGATGTGGCAATCTGCTGCTGAAGCCACACATCTCTCTGATCATGACAATAACTGAGAATACTACTTGAGTGTCACATCATCCACATCACGTACCACAGAGAGGAAAAAACAGGCCTTAAAGAACTAATACGAAAAGAAAAACTAAAATAAAGAGGTAAAAAAGCACAGACTGAAAAATCCCGTAACCCACTTAGAAGATCACGTTATCCAAACTTAATTTGCACAGTTTTGAGCCTAGTCTGTGGTCAGACGGTTCCCTTGGGTTTAGCTTTTCTGATCACTTAATATTTCTGAAGTCTCCTTTTCTAGCCCATAGCAACTGCCATGTGCTGTTTCTAGGCCAGATCAGTACATTTGCTTTCCTTTGCACCATGTCTTCTGAAATTCCTCGTCTGTCTCACCGGAAGACAGTAGATTACTGTATGAAACAAGGAATACTAACCAGCCAAGAAAGAGAAATAAATAAGAACTAAACAAGCTAACAAGTAAAAGATAGCCCAGCATCTGTACCAGTAGCTCAGTACCCATGGTATTTTTGTGAAGTCTAACTCTGAAGGAGTGTATCAAAACAGCAGCTAATACAGGAGGAAGAGGAGGAGGATTTTGCTGCGGGACTGAAGAACAGGGAACTCTGCCCATTTCCCCATAGATTGAACATAGCCTTGCAAATAAATATTTGTGAATGAGACTGTCTGATGGATCCGTTTAGATACTCACCCAGCAGTGAAATAATACACAAAACTCATGAAAGTTCAAGGCAGGAATACTAGTATTTTTAAAATAAAACATCCAACAAAAAAGCTCACAAACCGGCTCTTGCTAAGCACGTCACATCTTCACTTTGCCTCAGTTACAGACTGTATGTACAGACCACAGGGTATCAATATCCACTTGTTCTGTTTAACAAGGCTTGCAGCTCTGGATTACTGGTCATAACTAGAAAAGGCAGCTTTCCAGAGATCTCATGTGAAAGGCTAGTATAACAGCCAAGAAAGAATCCAGCTACAGTGATGCCAACTGTACTCTGGGCAGCATCAAAAGTTCAAGGCTACATGTGTTCAAGGCCAGGCTGGATGTGGTTTTGAGCAACCTGGGCTAGCGGGAGGTGTCCCTGCCCATGGCAGGGGGGTTGGAACTCGATGATCTCTAAGGTCCCTTCCAACCCAAACCATTCTGTGATTCTATGATTCTGTTCAAGTATTTCAAACAAAACCATAAACATTTACTGCAGCAGTACTACACACAAGCCAGCTAAGTCAGCCGTTGTTTAATTTGAGGGCAATTTATGCAACAGGTCAGTTGATTTTACAAGGTTTGGTTTGAGAAAGGGGGAGTAATAGAGTTCTTTTGTTTCTTCACTCAAACACAAGAAGAAATTGAAAGATATCTATATGCCAAAAGCCCCTGGCTAGGTTCATTTTATGGACTTTCAGTCTTTTGCTTTTCAAAAGCCTGTCACTGAGCTATCAGTTGACACTTGTCAAAACTGACATGATGAGGCATCACAATTTAAAGTAAAAAATGTCAGGCAGATATTTTTCTCCACAGTCCTTAACTTATCTCAAGCACATTTTTTAAAGCAATTCTATTCTGCATCACAGGACTTCCAAGCAAGGCTTGCCCATCACACATGCTTCTATTTGAGTACCTACTATTTTCTCTACAGGCAAAAATATGGACTCATGGATCCACATAGATCCATGAACATACAGAGGCCAAACAGATTAATATCTGCTCTACAAATCTTGACCAGAGATACCAGACTAATGTTGATTCACATGGATTTCCTCCCACACCATTTTCATTAAAAAGATCAGAAAGCATCTTCTTTAAGGCAGAAGGTATTTTAGAATATCTGTGAGAAGTCCCAACAAGTTTGAAAGTTTATTTCCAGTTTTTCAGCCTAAATCACAGAAACTAACTAGGCAAATGGTAAACACTTAGATATGCGTGAGCACATGTATACAGAAAACCCCTGTTCATCAGGAAACACATTACTCGTGTTGGCCTGAACAGACAAGTGTGCCAGAGAGATTCCGTCTTTATTCTGGAAAATCTCTACTCATTCTAGCTCAGTGTTAGATGTCTCTATGGAGACAAAAGCTATGTTTCGTAAACCTAAGAACAAACCTGAAGGAACAGCAGTAAACAGCTACAGGATAGAGAGCAAGGGGTTTAGTTTATGTTTTGTAAATATATATGGATGGAATTGAATTTGGGCTCCTAAGTGTTGTTTATATTAAAACCAAATATCTTTTATTAAAGAAACTTGATTGTAACCATCCCTAAAAGGTACTGTCTAGGGAACATCTATACACCCCAGAAATTAAGACCACAAAAAGCAGTGATTATGCAATATCAACTAGTCACTCTCAGCTTGCAAATCAATCCCAGAGCAGCTTTGTTTGAATACTCCATAAGCTTTACGGAAAAGCTTTTAGCATACTTAAAATCTGCCTGGGGCCACCTCCGTTTGTTAGACAGGAAGCATCCCCAGCCGCAGTTGATGGCTGATAGATACCTTACCTCTGCTTGGTACCTACTGTCACAGCCTGGAACCAACAGAATTCAGCCTGCGTCCTCTTATACAAATACAGATCTCAAGTCAACACTTACCAGAGATATCACAAAACGGTGTCTTGATAGCTGCTACTTAATCATTGCACAATGCAAAATCAATTTCTGCTACAAACTTTTTGGTTTAATTTTATAAAGAAAATGTGAATAAGCTTACTAAAATACAGAGACAAAAATATAAACTATTGCCTGAGGCAAGCACCGGATGGCTAGAAAGTATAAACACTTTGGAAGGAACAGTAATTTTCCACCCACCCATCCCACCCTTCATTATTTCTGAAGGGATTCTACTCTACACCCATCCTAAAAGTTCCTAAACTGAATCCATCCAATCTAGGGATAGAAACAGTGACCAATGATTTCTTAAGAATGGGAAGACTTCAACTGCAACCTTGTAGCACACTGAGAGGACAGGACAGCAAACAGTGTATCTTTATCTTCAGAATTACAGTGGCACTGTAATAACAACAACTAACTGCAAAGAAAATTACTCTTTCCCGGGATCTGCTATCCAGTCTTCTGAACTAGAAAGTAAAAGTTTTAACCTAGCAACAGGAAGATTCAGAGGTAGAAAGGGTATAAGAAATCCAGCTTTCCACACAGTCTCGAAAAAAAACCCACCAAAAATACCACCTTCTGGCATTCTTTGAAAAAAGGTAAAGTCAGGTTTTCTCACAGGAGATACAAATATATGATTTACTAGAATGCTGACACCAAAGAGCTGAGAATAATGCATTTAAAATCCTTATGGAATTGAAGGATAAGATCTTTGCCTGTTAAAAAAAAAAACACCCCACCTGATACCCAAAAAGTTATAAATTTGTCTTTATTTGTCTTTGTACTGTAGTGAGTATTCTATGCCACTGTGTACTCTATCAAGTGTACCCTGAGGAGCACTTATTGCAGCTCTTAGCTTTTTTGTCAGGTTTCCAGAGATCAAAGGGTTGATCTGAGAAGGAAAACCAACCCATCCAAATGCAAACCTATAGCTTCCTTTAAAAAATCTTGAAACATTTTTCTGTGTAAAAGTACTGTGCAGTTTCACTGCATTAATCACAAGCTGTGTCTCATTCAGAAATTGGTGACAAGTTATCCCCAAATATGAGACTTGGAATTGAAAAAAGGAAAACCTCAAACACTACTGCCTCTACTGGGCATCAAAGAGCAAAGTTTCTGATCAAGACTGAAACACTTAGAGAAATTAATAAATTAACAAATTATCCCTTTGGTTTATAGTGCACAAAGATACTGTTCACTCATGTTCTGCACAGATCGTCTTAGTTTACACAGACACCAGCATGATCTACTTTACATTAGTGAGACCAAATGAGGTGTCTGCACTTTATGGGTAATAAACGAACACCTGTGGCCACCCCCGTGTCGATGGCTAACAGTTACTCTTGAGCAACCAGGTTAATGCTATACTCCTCACCTGATCTTCTTCTTCATCCTCTTCATCTTCTGCCAAACGTTGCCTGCCCACTTCATACAGTCTGCAAACTGTATCCATGTTCATGGCATCCATGCTCCCTTGATTCTGGAGAGGAGATGCCCACACAGCAGTTACCCCCAGGAATGAAGCTCAGCATTCATATTCAGTGCTACATCTGATCTCAGTTCCAGAAACATTACCAAAATCCTTCTGTCCCATTTACTAGCAGCAGTACAATTAGCACTAAAACCGAGTCTTAAAGACCAACCCAGGAGTGATGTAAATACCTACTTTCTGCTTCTGTCATCCACAAGTTACACTCTTACTAGCAAAGTTAGCAAAATCTTTACTGGATCCTTAACATGCTTTGGTTTAGTCCTTATTCCCTTTCAAATTTGCCTCCCCCCTGTATCATTGAACCATAAGCCTTGAGAGGATGCTAAAAGCTGTCATACAGCAACAGTTCCAGCAGACAGCAGTCTGATACCCCAGCAACTACTGCGGCCACATGCCAGGAAGTAACATTTCCAAGACTCCTGTAAAAGAAAATTCTCATATCTTGTCCTCTCAACCTTATCAACTGTAGCTTCCGTAGTTAAACATGAAGCTTGCCCTTCTACAAATTCTTGACTTGCTTTTTTTGGTCTGTAAGGATCAGTGGTTCAGAGTATTAAGTCGATGGGATTTTAAACTAGTCTCTACACTAATATAGCCAGGTTCAAGACCCATTAGTTTAATTTTACTTCCCCCTTAACAGACCAGTAGTTTCGCTCAGTAATTTTTGCTTCAAAACCTTAGCTTCAGGGATTTTTCTAGGAAGGCAAGTGAAAAAGAAACAATAGGAGGGATTCACAGATAAGCTCCATGGCAAGACCCAGGAAGATTGCATTTCCCAGTTATTTGATACAGTGAAAGTTTTAATAGGAAATTACTGCTATACATAGGAAAAAAACATTTCTCTCTATGCCTATGAGAAGGAAAACCTCTGCACATTTTAGAGTGGGAAGTGTTTGAAGAAGAGAGGCAAATGTGTTTGGAAGTTTAAGGAATCAGAGGCAGAAAAACAAGACTGCTGTGGGTGGACAACAACAAAAAAACCAACCAACATCTTTACCATCATCAAAACACCACCACTTAGGGCATAAATTTAACAGTAGGAACCCCAGACTCATCAGTTCTGAAGGTTTTTAAAAGAAACAAAAAGCGTAGTACTCAAACCACAGCTACAGAGACTGGAGTTTATTCTTAGCTCCTTTACCTCAATGACAGCCAGATAGCAGTCCTTGCTGTCTGTGCACAAGTCAAAGATATTCCGCTTTACATCTATAGTAGCTGGAAAACATGACAAAACACAGTGGTTAACTGCATGTTACTCAATGCTCGCTGAAAGAAAAGATCTAACAATATGTGTCTAAAAGCAGATAATAAAATGTAGGCACAAGAAACAGCTGAAATAAAAGTGAAATTAACACTTGTTACTAATTCAACCTGTAATAAAGAATAGAAATGTTGGAGACTGTGATAAAAAATAGCCAAGTAGGTTCATAACCTGTTCTGCACAGTGCCTTCTCCCTTGATAATATCTTTATTGGCTTCTCTAAGCACAGTAAACAACAGATAATCTTCCGGGATAGGTGGCAACTAAGGAACTGAGTTGTGAGCCATGTCCCCTTTCAATAGCAAAAGCCACATTTGTTTATATCCGTAGCAGCAATTAGCTTAGCTGCAGGAGCTTTGCAAGCTGGAGATCAAACTGACAGCATTTTGAACTACCAGCATGGGGAAATGCTGTTGGGAGAAGGAAAAAAAAAAAAATGGGGTGGGGGGGAGGCCTTTCCTGAAATAGACATCTTGGCCAAATGACCTACTATCTCACATTATGCTTTACTTGGCAAGAGGAAAGAAAAATAAGGCCAGAACTGCTAAACAGTAGCAAGTAAGGCAACCACACACTGAACAGGATATGATACTTGAACCTATTTCAGTGTTAAACATGCTTTAATCTGAACAGGTTGCAGCAGAACTTGTTTTGCCATACGTGCAAAGGGGAGGAGAAAGTGAATGTTACTAAGCAGAACTTTCAATAAACCTTCAAACCTCCAGACCACACAATTTGCTCCTCTCTTACCTATAGGTTTATAATCAGTTGCATTAAATGTCCTGAAAGAAGAGCCAAAGGGACTTCTCATTCTCTCCTCCAGAAGGTCATCTTCATCATCTGCTTGCAACATAGCTGATACAAGGAAAGATTACTCCACAAATCCCCCTTCCATTCATCACTATCATTAATCAACTTAAGACGAAATCAGACTCTGATATGAATTTTCTTTTTATTTCATAGCTTGGCAAGACCCATTTAATATCTACTCTTCCAGAGCTGCCTGTTAATAAATACTGCAGATCACTGAAACTTAATACAGAGGATAAAATTATTTTCTTAAGTACAATCAGATTTGCTGTTACACACATTTTCTTTTTCAATAAGTTGATTTTTAATCTCACAAATGAGTTGTGATATCACTGATATCAGAGAAAACTGTCTTTGTCAGCAATACAAGTAGCATAAACATCCTGAAAAAATGCCAGCTCACACATGCCAGTAAGGCCTGGAGTTAGACAGACTCTGAAGCTTCCAATTTCACTGAACAAGCATCTACTTATCTCAAACCAGAGGTGACCAAGGGGAGTAATATAAGACAGAGAAGTCCTACCTCCATACATAACTGTGCCAGTATAGTTGAAGACCACACGACACTGATCCAGTGCAGGTACTGTGTGTAACAAATGGAAAGTTCGGAGGTCCCACTGAAAAAAATACAGGTTAAGGAGCAAAAGCAACTGAAAGTTTCTATTTCCTTCTCAACACAGTGGCAAACAACTGATTAATTGCGTTCAAGAAACCTCATTGCCACCCTCTTGCAAATAGGACAGAGCCAGAAGTCGGATTCCAGCACCACACACCCTTCCACATGGTCAAAGTGAAAAAGCTCTTGCTCAAAACGTCATTCCCAGTCACGCGAGGTTACTGCAGTAGCTTCAAGGTTGATCTTGGTAAGGGATGGGAAGAGAGCAGAGGTACCACAGAGCATATTAGAAAAGAAAATCTCTCTTGGTTTCTCTGTGTATTAAGTATTTCCTCTAGGCCATATCAGAGGCAGAATCTAGATATAAATTAGCCAGCTGTCTGTCTGTCCCTGCTTATTTGATTCACAGACAAAAACTGTTGCCACCATACATAACCTGTAACACAGCAGACCATTAATACAGCTTCTGCAAACAGCTACTTATTTATAAATACAAATTCTTTATGTCCCAGTGCATCAGTTACCACAGTGGCCAAAGGATACAATTTCTGTGTTGACTATAACCTCTAGCCCATTGGGATGGAAAACACCACTGATGGTCATGTTGAATTTGTCAAACTTGTGGATGGCTTGTGCCGATCTGACATCCCAGAGAACACCATCATTTAGGACAAGGTCATCAGTGGGGTTAAAGGTGGCACAGTTCTTCTTGTAGTTGTTGGCAAGATCTGGGTTAAACAGAGTCAACAGCTTGTTGCCAGTCTGAATATCATAGATCTTTCAGATTAAAAAGAAAAGGAAAGATTAGTCACAATTTGTAATGTACCTGTGCCTAAGATCACCCCATGTTCCCCCTTCTAGATAGTTTCCCGAATCACTCCATTTCCCATTTTGCTTTTTCATTCCAGGTGAGAGCATTCCAAAGATAACCCTTCCTGACAGTCCTTTAATAGTTTTTCACAGCTGGAACCAAGTCTCAAGACACATTTTGGCCAGTACTCAGCTTACTGCCGGTTCACTGATACATTTCAACACAATCGGGATTAGTTCCGGAGAAACCAACCCCATTATGAAAAGTGGGCTGGGAAGCTGCAGTCACACGGTACCACTTAGCCAGAAACTGTTTCAGAAATGGAATTGCTTTCAGAGCAGATGGTATTTACAAACATAAAAACTCCAAAGCATACAGTGACAGAAAAAAAACCCCAGAAACTACAGAAAACAAGCTAAAATTCCTGGGATTTACACAGAAGGACAACTTTCTGAGCTTTACCCCAACAAACTGTTGGAAGCTAAAAAGATAAAGAGGGCTTTAACTAATACAAAGGATTTATGACTAACTTCTCAGATAAATTTGATCTGTTACATCCCCCAGAGCCTAGCTTTTGTTCTCTAGAATTGGAAAGCAAATCTGTTTACCAGATAAACACAATACACAAACTGATCTGACTTCCAGATAAATCCAAGTTAAAAACAGGGCAGGAATGGATAGTTTGCCTAAACAACACAGGGAGAAGCTGTCTGACACTTTCAAAGGTTTCTTCTAAAGCCTCTTAGTTCATTAGTTACACAGAGCATCACAGCACCCAGATCTGTTAATAAACGTCACGTGAAGACTTATGTTCTTGTCACAGCTTCAAAACCATGACCTTTACTGGTACTTACATGGGCAATGTCTCCTTTTGTGCCAATGACCCTGTCCTGAGAGTGCTTGCTGAACTCCACATAGTGGTCATCAGGGAAGGAATGCCTGTAGACAGAGCCAGCGAGGAAGTCAAGGAACTGCCGATTCAAACTTCCTATGAGAACCACACGCTACCCCAACACCTCCAGCAGAGGTTTCAACAATACAGAAAAAGTAAAAATGTAGAAAAAAAACTTTCCTTTGCCATTGACCATGCCATACTACAATGGTAAAATGCTCCACTGGTAGTTAGAATTCAGCAAAGCTGTCTGTACCAAAGAAAATAGGGAAGATACTAAACATTAAAAATGTGCTCCCTTTCTTAATTTTTTACAAGATACATTGTGAGAGCTGTGCTGTTCTTTCACAGAGTTTGTTCTTGGGGTTTCTGCCTCTATTGAATGGTTCTTCTAACTGCAACGTACCCCACAGCTACAGCAGAGTATACCTACTTCATATCAAAGACAGACTTCATTCCCCACAATGCAGACAGAGGTTGGCTCCACGTAGCAGATGTCAGCAATAAAGATCCATCCTGTATTTCCAGATGGGAGCAGAGGGGGAGAAAGGGCAAAGAACACCAGGGAAGACAGAGGTTATCATTTTACCCGAGCACTTCAACTTACACTTACAAGATCAACTTATACTTAGTCAGTTTAAGCATTTTTCCACTTCCAGACATACATATTCATTACTTATGAAGGCACACAGCCACTGTGCATCTTCTCTATTATCTCGGGAAGAAAAAAATAATTGTAAAACTCACAGAGAGTATGTAACTAGTACTATTACAAGTACTTTAATGACAGGTATTGCAGGCCAGCCAGTAGGTGCATTTTAGATGTACATATCCAGACAGGCCCGAAACATGAGGGCTTAGGCTGTGAGAACTTCTAAAACTCAGAACAGTCTTTAATTACTTACCCTGGATGGCTCAAGGTGCGTGATGGCAGAGTTATGGCAGTTATAACTGGCCTCTTCCTGTCCACTGAATACATTATAGAGTTTCAACTGCCCCGTGCAGGTACCCAGCATTAAGAATCGTTCTCTTGCAGAAAATGCACAACAGGTAAAGCCACTCTCGTCCTCATTTGCTTCCCTGAACACAGAAATTGGACGGAACCTAGAGAATGTAGGAATACAGGAGTCACCCGAAAGAGAGCAAAAAAGCAAAACTGAAATGCTGTGATGATATTAAATTCAGTCCTTAAAAATAATGTAGGTACTGGTTATAGCTTTCTTCTAGGACAAACTAAGTGTTAATCGTAACATACTCCCTTGTGTGCTAGTCTTACAACAGTGTTCGCAAGTTTTCAGCGTTTGTTTTGCACTACTACGTAGTTCTGTTAAAGCACATCATTAGGTTGAAGCACTTGGAGTTCATCTTCAAAGTTGGATTGATGGAAAACAGATAATGCTGTCACCTAGATAAGTACAGATAGATAGCTAAACATTTTCTAACAGTTCTGAAACACTCAACATAAGGAGGCATGGCACATCAGCCAAATAACCTCCTGTCATAATTTCCCAAGGTGATAGTGATCTGTCAGCCAGCCATCCTCAAGGCTACAGCACACTCTTGTAAAACTGGCGTTAGATACTTACCTTCCAAAGAGGTATGAGCTTCATTAATCAATGCTGCTATAACATGAAAATACTGTTTTATGTACCAAGGGTCAATACTAAGGACAAGAAAAACAGAAAAACTTCTAAAAATGCCTTTCAAGGCTCTCCCACTTGTCACCGTTGAACTAAAGCACTTTTCTCTCCAGGGATACTCCGCTGTGGGACTGCACAGTCTGAATCCAGGTAAGGCTTTGCAGCACAGAGCACATCCTGAGATGGATCAAGAAACATTTTTCTTCCTTACCTGCTAAATATAAGATGTCTATCAAAGCAGCCACCATCCACCCCTCCATACTTCGGAAAGGCTGCCCTGCGGGTCAGCCGTGAGGTAAAGTTAGTTGGCGCTTGGCGCCTCTGTTTTGGCTCAGGACACTGGTGGGGAGTAAAGAGAGAGAAAGGGGGACAGGTGGCAACAGGGTTCTTGCAGCGGGCGTGCTGCTCCCTAAGATACTCTGTGATTATACTGTCCAGCGTGGGTGGGGAAGGAAGGTGTCTGTCCAGCTGCTTTTTGATAGCTGGGCTCTGGCTGTAGGCGCCATGGTCCGATTTTTGTCGCAACACTCTGATTTTTCTGCCGTTGCAGGGAGACGGCCTCTCCCTGACAAAGCTAATCCTGCCGATCAGAGGAGAGTTGCTGGCATAAGAAGGGCCTGGAAGGGCAAGTGGACCCTGGGATGCAGACGGCCTGGCCTGAGCATGGACAGAGGTGGCAGTGGAACCTACAGAAGTGTGGCTAGTCAAACGGGCTGAGATGCCGTTAGCTATGCGAGGAGTGCGAGGCAGGGTCACAGGAGAGGCAGCAGCCGTAACAGGGGTGAAGGCAGATGAATGAGATGCTGCAGTCATGGGTAGGTCAGCCTCTTTAGTGAGGATAGATGCAGTTTCTCCTAGGCCCTTAGAGATAAGATGGTTCCGAATCAAGAGCAGCAGCTCCTTCTCAGGAAACGTGATCCTTGACTGGGCCACCACATCTGCTTTCTGCAACCGAGCCAGGGACACGTCTGTGCCAATCAGCAACGGCTTCCCCGAGACACGCTCTATCAGCTCAGCAGCATATTTGCAGAACTTCACGTGCTCGCTGCGCTTGTCCTGAAGCACCGGCTCTTTCATCAGCTGCTGAATTTGACAGCTGCTGAAGAGGGGGAGCTTGCTGATAATCTGCCGGACAGTACTGCTGCGCGAGAGCCCCACCAAGGCTTTACAGGCTAATGCTCGGATCTGATCTGCATCTGTGATCGGCATCTTTATAGACAGCAATGACAGCAGCACTTTGATGCCATTGTTGGACTGTACCACGTTCCACATCTTCGCTAATGTGTGCTCGCTGCTTTTGGGGGCCTGAGGAAGCTTTCGCCGAGGAGTTCCAGAGATGAATTTGCCGATACTGGAGATCCGGTTATCTGGGCCACATACACAATTGATGATGATCTGAAGGGCTGATTTCTGAATCTCAGCATCGTGGATGAAAAATTCACCCTCAGCAACTCCAAGGATGATACTAATACCTAGTGAGGAAAAGAAATAGTTTCTTTAGTACTCTAAAATGTACCTTACACAGTTCATCAGACAAGTAAGGGAGTCTTCATCAAATTTGAGAAAAATAGGTAATTATGTTCATTCTGGCAATTTCTTAAGTTCTCCTAACAGGTGTAAGGCATACTTCTACCTCCTAGGCAAAACGTTTTTCTACACTGATGCTCCTCCACTTCATCATCACTAAGCAGAAAGTCAAACAGTCTTTCAGAGAAGGTGATCAGGCATGGCCTAGGAATGCAAACTCCGAGATACCTAGCACATGGGAAAGATGCATGGGCATGTCCCTGATTCTTGTTGCAGAAAGCAAATCTCTTGTATAAATACTAACAAAATGGAAACAGAGATGAAGGAAGGGAACCATGTTATGAAGACAAAACCATAAATTATATCACAGCTTCCAAATGGGAGTCATGCAAAAATGAAAATTTGTGTTTGTTTTTTTTTTACCCCAAGACAGAGTTCCTGTTAGTTTCTTGTCCCCTTCAGAGAATCAAAACCATCACTCAAGAAAGAACTGGGGTTTCACCTAGAGAAAGGTTTTGTGCAAAAGAAAATGTCTTTTGCCTATATCTAGTACTCTGCCTGCCTTTTATTTTTCTTTTCTTAAAAAAAAAGTCACACTCCATTTAGTGCATGTCTTAGATCTGATCCAGGCACATCTCATTCATTTGCATACTGAATCTGCAGGTAGCCAGACCATAACTCAAATAGATAGCAATAATTGTTCCTCTCCCATATTCTCAAATGCATTACCCCATTACCCCATAACCTAATAGTCCCATTGCAAAAGTGGATTTGCCTCCATCTGCATTTAATGAGCTCTTGAAAACAAGTGCAAGCCAAACACTATGCCTCGGAATTTGTAACACAGCCACAGTGCTAATCATGACACAATTCTAACCACAGTCTACTCTCCCATTTGCATCTCTGACAACAACTGAATTGTTTTAACCCTTGGTGAGAAACAGCCAACTGAAAAGCCACATAGCACAAGACAATCGAAAAGTGTGTAAGTCATAAGGACCATACTCAGCTTACCCACAGTGGAAACAGTGGATCCAGCTTCATCTAACACATCCACAGGTTCTGCCAGCTGCAACTGGATTTTAGGAACTACAGTCAGGATGGCTAGTACATCCAAAGCATACCGCACTGTGTCATTCCTGGAAGACAACAACAGAAGAACTTCTGAGAGGTGTACATACAGAATTGTTTCAACAACAGAAAATGGTATTCACTCTACGCCAACAGATAGGAGTAAGTCAGTCACATCTGATGTATTTGATGGTGCCTTTTGATTTTAGAATGTCCCACTTTTAAAGGGCTGGTGTCCACAGAAGGCAGTGCTTCCATGCACACCATTGCCTGCAGTCTGTCAACATTTATCCTACCCTGCCCACAGGCTCCTAAAATTACTGTAATTTTGTATTTATGAAAACAAGAATGTTAAGAATCTACCACAAAAGCATTCTAAATTAAGCTAATCTAACTCTGTATCTTAGTTGAGAAACACTGCTGTCTAAAACACTGTTACCTGTCAATTAGAAAGGAAGTTTTTCTGAAGTGAAGGGAAATCATTTAGCAATAACACAGACAATTGTGACAAGAAAAAAGGCATCCACTCAGGCACCAGTTTAAGAGAAACACAGGTGTATGGCAGATGAAAGGGGCTGCTAAGCAAGAGGTGGAAGAGAAGAACAAAGGAAGAAAAGAGAGGGAAGGTTTGTAAGCCTGTATGGAAAGGTAGGAGTTAACCGAGGTAGCAATTAGGAAACAGCTGCAGAGAGTAAGAAACAACAGAACAGCAACTACCCAGGAGAGTGCAACCTGAGAGAGAGGGAGGGAGGTGGGGGATTGCAGAAGCAAAACAGATTTCAAAGTTCTTTCAAGTTAAGTTAGGCAAGGAGCTCCTGCAGGGAGCAGCAATAAGAAGGAGGGAGTCCTGGTGACAAGAATACAGCTGATGACAACTAGTTATAGCAGTGACCCACCAGTGAACACATCTCTAGAGAGGACTACAGCTTCAGGCTGGGGAGCAGATGGCAATTGGGATAAACAGAGGCTGGAACTTTGCACTCATCCTCCTTTTGAGATAGGGACAGGATCCTAATGGTATCCTAACTGCCTGGCAGCAGTTCCCTTTCTTTTGCTATAGTAGGAATGCTGAAGATTTTTTTTCAGGTGGGGAGGTGGAGGGAAGAGGTGCCATAGAATATCATAACAGAATATCACGGTGCCCCCACAGCTTGTCTGTGGCCAAGACATGGAAGAAACTTAAAAGTGGCATCACAAGGTGAGCCCCTCTACCAACATGCCGAGTTTAACAGCTGGTGGTTTATCTAGGGACATGAACCTGAGCAACACACAGTAACAATCTTCAGTCTTTTTCCTCTCTCAAATACTGGCTTGTTGCATACTCACACAACTCCTTTGCACAGCTACCTCTGCTCAGTAAATTTCAAATACCAACAAAATCAACAAAGTGATACACAGTGTCCTCTCTGGAGTCAGCTAAGGTTACTACATCCAAAGAGATACTCCACCTGTTTCCCCAATTAAGATTTGTCTTGGTTTCACCCTCTACTTTGAAGGTTTTCTAACCTGTCTCTAAGAAAAAGGTAAACACATTTTGAGACAAATAGAAAGTGGTACAGGATTGGGATTAAGCTCCACTATGACGCCGATTTCTCTGAAATCAAAGGCCTGAGGCATTTTGGCTCTTCAGAAATCTCATTACATTGCTCTTTCTACCTCAAGATTTCAGTCCTGCTTTCCACGGTGTTAACTTTCATAAGCACTGTGTAGCCACAGCACAGGCCCTAACAGCACTAACCAGTATGTGCCTGTTTTAAATGGGATCAGAAAGGTAGAAAATCTAGAAATGTAATGTCCTGCCCGAGAGTCACAGCTTACTGCACTAAAATACAGTACTATAGCAAACAGCTCACCTTGCATAGTACGTCTTCCAGTTGCATGCTATTGAAATAAGCTGAAGCATGAGTTGGACACAAGACAATTTGAGAAAAACCTCTGCTGGCTCCCAATAGAGCTGTGCTGGACCATACTCAATCAGGAACTCCATCATCTCTACAATCTGCTCATGAGTATACGAACAGGCCTACAGGGAAGTGAGTAGGAAACATTACAAAGAGATCACAAGGGTTACAAACTTGCACATCACACCCCCCACTGCTGGGATTTAACGGAAAACTGCATTCACAAAGATTAGACTACCACAGTTTCTTGCTGATTAAGTATTTACTTTCTGTTTTATTCCCTAGCTATAAAAGAATACAGCAATTTTCACTATAATATACAACAAGCTTAAGAATAATATCCTTTAAGTTTCTTTGCAGTCCCAAAAGGCTTAAGAAAAAAGTCACATTACATTAAAATTCTACTCTGCTTTTAAGCTACTAATTTAGTTGTTACTAGACCATCATTCTAAATAAATTTATGCTAAAGTATTTTAAAAGGTTACAAAAAAAAATTCAGTTACAGTTTCTAAGCTCCAGCTACAAAGCATACTAAAGAAAAAAGGAAATTCCTAACAAGCTTGCCTTTCAATACATTTTTTAAATACACAAGAAGGCAACCGCATATACACATTTCTTTAGTTACTGAAAATAAGTTATTTCTGCAGAAGCAAAACACCCGCATGTTTTCTTATTTCAGCTCTTCCAGAAAGCCTTTATAAATCAAATCAGGAACCATAGGTGAATGCACCCTCAAAACAAGCAGCCATAAAATTCAGTTTTAAAAAAAAATTCCTTTGCAGGGAGAAAGTAGGAAAAAAAAAACCATGACCAACACAAGAATCTCCCAGGGCATTCCTAAAAACTATGGTGTCTAAAAGACACATTTCACGTGTCATTATCAAATCAAACTTATTTCCAAGTTTTTCAACATTATGCATGTTTCCGTACATAGAGATTTGTCCTTTCAGAGATTGAAAGCATAGAAAAACCCACAAGTATCAAAAATAACCTGCTTTTTACCTACCTTTTTGAGAGATGGAAGGAGAACCAAAGCAGATGAGCAGGAACCTTAATCAAATGCAGTTCAGATGAACCTCAAAGGCTCTTCTGTATTTTTCTATTGCAGTGTCATTCCGCAAGGCAGGAAAAAAGTACAAATAAAAAAATCCCTTTCCCTATAAATAGCACACTGCCTAGTAATTCCACTGGCTTCCTAAGACACCCACATATTCCTGCAGCTTGGATTAACTTGAAAAACACAGTAACCATGTTAAAAGCCTGCAACATGCTGCTCACCTTGTAGGGGGGCTGCGGATGGACCAGAATACCACCTTCAGTGCGCTGGAGTGACTGCTTCACCTGTTCAAGTTTGATAGCAAGGTGAGCCTCAAAGTATCTACGCAAGGCCATGCAGGTGTGTTTCCCAGTCTGGCGACTGGCAAAGATCTCATCATCACTCAGGAGAGCTCCTTGGTCTTCCAGGTTTAAGATCTCAAGAGTGCTTATCTTCAGAAGGAGGTTGGGTAGGAAAAAAAAAAGTTTCATCAGCTCATTCTTCATCATAAAAAAGCACCTACAACTCTCAGCTGCACTTGTGCTACACTTAAACAAACTGACTTTGCTATACAAGACATACAGGCACACTCACCAAGAGCTGACGAGACCTGTCTGAACAGAAAAGACTGTCTGCATGGATAAATAGTTAAGTCTAAAAAGAACAATTCCCCCTCCTTCACTGTCTATGAAGAAAGAAATCCAGAAGTGACATCAATGTAGATCTGCAGGCAACACTGTGCCTAACACTGTTAGACATCATATTACACAACACAAAGCGTGCTTACACCCTGCAGCGTTGACATCCCTCTCAACTCAGGCTACAAGGGCTGCACAGCAACACCATGCAAGACGTACCAGCTTTTGTACATGAACAGGATAATCTGTGCTCATAAGGTAGTGTGACTACCACAGCACAAACACAGCTGTGCCTCTCCTGGACACAGCTGGATGGACCTCCACCCAAAAGGGTGCATGGCAACATCAAACGTATGTGGAACAAACACATTTTAACTACCACTAAGCCACCACTGCATGAGTAAGAGCTGTTAACCCAAGAGTTGCACCAAAAAGCTCTCAAAGGGTAGCAAGTCTCTGGACAATCATAATAATAATAAGAAAAAACAACAAAGATTAAAGGATACGCATCTCCATTGCTTAGAAAACTCACCCCACATCTCCATCTCTTAGGAATTTAGGAGAAAAAAAAAAAAATCAAACAAACAAACACACTCTTAACAGAATTCTTCACAGTTGCACTGTAAAGGCTGCAAAACCTGACACTAAAACCCTGTTCACCACACAAAACTATGAGCCTTACCAGGTTAACCAGACGTCGAAGGCCATCATGCCTGTCAAAGAGCTCCAGGACAGCACGGAAGGAGAAGCAAATGGAGAAGAACATGGTAGCGTGGCAGCAGCCTGAGGCATGGGAGCACTCCATCAGCCATAAGGTGTAGTTTACTACATCTGAAAGCACATTATGGGGGTGCATGCACACCTAGAAAGCAAAAGAACATTCTTGAGAAGGACTTCAAACAGACTGCTGAAGAGAATTTGTCCAAGGAGAATGAAGGTTCTTTGAGGGGCAAACAGACAGAAGACAAATATCAGTTACTCCCAGCTTGACTTGGGACATTTGAGACATGAAATAAAGTCTCATTTCCAGGTAAGCAAAAGGAAGCCCCACTGAGTCTAATAAAGGCCATGATGTGGCAATGTAGGACTAGCACGTGGCCCATTCCCAGACAACTGAGCTGGTCTTTTTTCCCTTCTCATGGCCTGCACATCTTGGAGGCAGGGGCTGTGCTCAGAGCTGCTCTTTTGCATATGTTTGTGAGCTTCCAGTGAGGAACCTGGAACCCTCTGCCAGGGTCAGCACAAGAGGGACAGCACAGAGAGCTGAAGCACTGGCACCAGTTGCTATCTGCCAAGTAGTTAGCAGATGCTTTTCATCTCTTCTTTGCTGGTATTGGACATATTCAGAGAATACAGTGCTACCAGCTCCAGCCTTGCTTCCACCCCAAGTCTGTGCCAAGCCTCAGGTCTAAGTGACAAGAGACTGCCCCTTAAAACTGTCTTCCTCTTAAATCCAAAGACAAGAGAGGAATGTACAACAGAAACCTGCTCTACCTGGTATGTGTAGATATTGGGGATAACATCTGGCAGATGAGACAGTGTCACTACAAAACAGCTGCATCATTTTATGATACGGCCCAAGGACGTCAAGCAGAAGGAACCCTCATGCAGCACCCTGTCATGGCTTTTGGTTTCCCTTTTGAACAACCATGCAAGCAGCAAGTAGAATCAGGGGGAAAAAAAAATTAAGGAAAAGGAGCGTAGAGAGTTTTCTCATGACACAGTTCAGACGCAGGTCATATGCAGCCAGGGTCCATCTTTGTCATAACGGCAAAAAGAAGTGGAAGGAACATTGCATCCATTTCACCCTGCTTGCCCTCATAAGGGATATGTAATAGAGGACACAGACAGCCCTGATCAACCATGATTACCAAAAGGTTTTTGAACTCGCTCGTACAAATGCCTACAGAACACAAATGCCAGCAGAATCCATACAGGTACAGCCTTAAACAACCACTACCAGTCCAGCCTCTGTGTGCTCAGGAATCTTAAGCATGTTAAATCACAACACACATTCAGACTGCATCAAAAACTAGGAAAGAATAAGCAGACATGTACAGTTTCCATTTTCATCTAGAAAAAAACAGAAACAAAAAACAACTAGACAATGCCAGAGACAGGCCAGGAATCAAAAGCCATCACTCAAAGCAGAGCAGAGTTGGAAGGCTTAAGGCTACAACTTTGCAGTTGCTCTGAATGAATCTCAGGAGCAGGACACTCCCATACACCAGTACTAAAGCTCACAAGCTGAATGCTATTTTTTTTTCTTGGCATGGTAGCAACTTTAGATCTAAACGGTGTAAGTTTATAGACCTGGTTCAGCACGCAGTGCTGCTGCCAGTACAGAAAATAAAAAAGGAAAGAGAATCACTATTTAAAGTACCTGGGAAAGTGAAGCTTAAGGGTGAACGCCAGATCAAGCTGTCTGAAGGGATGCTTGCTGAAGGAACACTACTGACTGAACTGAGAGGAGGATTTCTTTTAAGAATTTTTTTCTGTTTTAAAATATGAGGTGAGGAACTTTACCTTCATGATCAGCTGCTTCAACATTTATAAGCTCAGGCCACAGAGAACCCTTAGTGTCATTTAATTTTATTTTCTACACAATCTAGACCAGACCTGCATTGGTCTTCTGCTGTGCCACCACAGAAGTTGCACTGCTGTCTGGAATCTGAGTGAGGTACGGTCCACACTGGGACTGTGCATGTTAAATAACAACCTCAGATACAGGAGTCCATTAGAACAGATGGGAAAGGAAAGACAAAGGAGAATGGAGGAGGGGTTTTGTTTGTTTTTTTGAGGGAAAGAGGGAATAACAGGGTGAAAAGGGTAACTAAAGTATTGAGACAAGGCTGACAAGAGAGAGGTCTTCAGTTAATTCCCTGGAAACTGAAATCCACACACTTGAAACCAAACACCCAAATACACCATTATTCATATAATTCCTATTTCCTCCGCACATACCAAAGTCTTCTAAATTTGCCTTTTAGCTTAGGAGATGTTTATTCACTGTTTGAACACAGGTAGAAATACTAAGAAATGACGGGAATCACTGCAGTTACAGTAAAAGAATGCCTCTTACCCTCTCCATGGCATCTTGATTGTAAGACAAATAATATAAGCACATAGAGACCCCTGTTGCTGCCATGGAAGGACGAGGAATCTCCAGCAACTTTTGTACTCCTCCATGAGCAACAAACTCCGTTGCAAACTTGTTGTGCAGCAGCAATGACGCCAAATGCTAAGGAAGGACAAAAGCAAATTAGACTGGAACTCTTCAAACTGTCATCAAGTTCATTCCCTACCCTGCCCCACAAAAAAACAGATGGCAGAAAAAACAAGCACTTCGTGCTTTGTCCACCTTATTTCCTCCTCCTATTCTATTTAACTTCAGAATAGAATATTTATCTCAATGATAAATGAAAAAAAAAAAAAAAAAAAAAAGGCACTATCACTGTTTTACGCATCTTGCAAAAGAAACAGAAGAGAAGAGCAATTCAGAAATTATCCAATAGGCCACCTAGAGTCTTCCTGTTCTTTTCATATTAACTCACTATCTATTATCACTAAGACATATTTAAATTTGCATTTACACTTTACACATGCCATATTGCTGGCAAGAAAAATTTTATAAAATTCAGTTTAAAGGCTATTGTTAAAACTGAAGTCTGCAGCTGCACTGAAATTTACTACTTTCTCTTCTGTATTACCCACACCTTAGAGGAAACAGTAAGAACCATTGTAAACTCCAGCCCACTCCCAACTGAGGTAACCTACACCTTTTGTAGAAACACTGCTCCTTGGAAATAAATAGTCAGATAAACGACAATGAAATGGAGAGAAAGATGATACTTGAGGACCAGAGGCAGAGAAGTTACTGTGAAAGAGAGAAAGAATGTGCAGAAAAATATCACTGGTGCTGCCGTACTGCAGAATTGGCTTGACGAAAGTTATTTTGTGTGGCTTTGTACCTCAGGGAGGTAACCTAAAGACTACTCACACAAAACTACTTTACTTCAAACATTAAGCTCAGAAATGTCATGCAGGGCTTCTGGGAGTAAGATGGTTACACTTTTTACTCATTACAAATGTCCCTTGAGATGACAGGCAGTGGAACAACTCAGGAATGCCATCTAAGGGTAGCAGGAACACAAGAGTTTGACAGAAAAAGGAATTTTTATCATCAGATAGGCAGACGGCAGGTGAAATTAATGGTACTTCCTGCAAAACTAAGATCTTTTAACCATCTCTCCCCTTTTTCTTTTTTTTTTTTTTAATTCTTCAGAGTTAGAAAAACAAAACCACAATGCATTCAAGCTGAGTGAAAGCCAATTCCAATCCCAGGGAATCCGGCAAGATACACAAGCCTAAAGAAGGTGAGCGTTTGCCTTTGACGCATGCAGCAGACATGTACTCAATGCTTTTACAATGTTTACGGTACATTTTACGCATTATGAAAGTAGTTTACCTTAAGGGCTTCAAAAGTGAGCAGCACATCGTTGGTTCGCTTCAAATCAATGTAGTACATCATCAGCTCCCTTGATCCCAGTTGCATAAAGATGGGTAGTAGCTGAGAAAAATAAAAATGGGAAACGAGCTGAATGTTTCATAGGAAATACAAGCTCTGTTTTCTTTTCCACTCTCTCAAACCCCCAATTTTCCCCTATTAGCAGATACCTGTTAGAGAGGTCAGTGGTAACCAGCTCCATCCATAGGAAGCAATAAAGGTTAACAGACCTCTTGTAATACATCTGCTGACTGCAGCAAGGTGCATGACAGCTGCCACACGGAAATCTTAAGACTCTCCTTCAAGTGCGGCTATGGCAAAACCACACAGACACCACCCTGGCGATAGGTTCCACTTTCCATCTGTGCAAAGACAACTACCCAACTGAACAGAAAAAACAGGAGAACAGGGCAACAAACCAAAACCCTTCGCACAATTCTTTCTGTAACAGCTTTATAGTATTAATTCCTATTTTTATATCCTATTACAGCCAGTATATGAAGTGATCCAGTCAGCATGCAGGGTTAGAGGGATAATGGTTGCTTTGGCTCTCATAGAAGCAAGGCACACATGTGCACACACACAACATATATCACAAAGCAAACTGTGTTGCTTTGTTATATTTCAAAATAAGTTAAACCACCTGAAAAAAAGATTAAACAGAGATAAAGGTGGCCTGCAGACCTATGCTAACTTGAGTTTTACAGTTAAAAAAAGGAAAAAGGCAACACACTGGCAGATCTGACACTGCCCAACTACTTCATCCATTTAAGTAACAACAGCTCTCAAAAGCACCTGCATAACATGGGCACTGCTGTTTCTCATCAGAACTACTGCAGAGGCTACACAAACCATTTCATTCAGAATTTCAAGTTCATTATTTCCTCAGACTTCTAATTGTGGGAGTCTACCACATACTCCAGAGGAAACAGGAAAAATGTCTGTATTTCAAACAAAGTGACTTGCCCTGTGTCATATAAACAATCACCAAACTTCACAGAAACCAGGATCAAAATTCCTAGTGTCATGCTCCAACTACTAGACCACATACCTGCTAGGTTTAGTTTTGAGTGTTACCTACCAGGGATTGGACTAGATGATCTTCCAAGGTCCCTTCCAATCCCTAACATTCTGTGTTAAACTAATGACTTCATCAATTTGAAAGCCATAAACAACTCAGGAAAGGTTACAAATCTTAATCATATCAGAAAGCATGAGAGAGCAATATAACAGTTCTGCAAATTTTTCCCCACAATACCACTCATGGTTTTGTCAAGAGAATTCAAGAACAGAGTGCTTCCTCCCACCTTCATATGCTCACCTCTTGGTACTCCCCTAAGGGAGTCAGGTACTGAAGAATTAGCCTCTGCTCTATGGCGGGAGTCAAAGGATAAAGCGTATAATTAGTGCCAATCACCCATGGGGACATTTCTGACCAGCTGCTGTTGGACAGTTCCACAAACATGCGTTCTGGTTCTGAAGTAGAGAAGCCCAATTTCTGCTTGGCCTTCCGGAAGCCGTCTCTTTCATGCTGTTTCCCTGATTTGCCTTTTCTCAGTCCCCCATCATCTAGCTTTGTAGCAGAGTTTACTCTGCTACTGGTCTTGTGACTTGAATCAAGATGAAAGGAGATCTCCATATCCCCAGAAACTTCCTCTTGCTCTCGATCTACTGCCATCTCCCCATAATCCATATCCACAGCCTCTTCATCTAGAGGCAGCAGAGGATCTGATGGCACTTTCCGAGGACTGGGACGCTTGTTTTCTTGTTTTGTGGTCATTTCAGTAACCTGTAGCTCTCGTAGCCGTCGAAGCACCAAAGCCACCTGTTTCAGAAAAGAATACATGAGAATACATTTATTTCCTTGATCATACAACACACATAGGCTGTGTTTTTTGTTCTTACCATATAATCAACTCCACAGCATAAAGTGTGAAATAACAATTAAAAAGAAGGTTAAGGCATCTGCCCTCTAAAAAAGGAAAGTGATCAAGAGATCATTACCAGTTGTGAGTTCTCATCCCTGTAATTCGCAGCAATATCTTGGTTTTCCATAGCTCCTCCTAAGAGCCCTGTTGCATATGTCCTCAGTGGCTGATCGGCCTCTCGAGCCCACTTGAAGAGATTTTCTACTATGCCTTCCTAAAATGAAGAAAATAAGAAAGCAATTCCAACAGTTCTATTTCATTTTTAACTTCTCAGTTCCAGTAAAAGCATCTGTTGGTAACAATTCTCCCTATCTCTAGTAACGACCAGGCTAGATTTCCTACCAATCATGTAACGAATCAAAAATATGTGGAACCAGAAAAAAGAAATAAATCTAACATTTTAAGCTGCATAAGACTATTCTCAGGCATCAGATATTTGGAATCAGGACTTGCATACCTGCAAAAATCTTCTGAAGTGGCCAGTCAACCTACTGTCTAGGAAGTAGCAAAACGCTACAGGTATAAATTGATTAGTCAAAACAAACAAGCCCAAAGCTCCTGTCAGTTTCACTAATATTTAGCAGACTTCAAAGAAGCTGAGTTGAACTTAAACCAAATAGAATGGAATTTGGCTAAATTTCTTACATTTCACTAAAAGTTCACTAGGGCTAAATTGAAGTCACTTAAATAAGCAGGCTACCTGGTGCCAGAGGAACTCTTTACACTAATGACTACTCACCAACCTTACAAGCTGGAAAATACCCAAGACTTGATCACTTGAACAAGCCAACATCAAAAAGCCCCAAACCATTAGTAAGATCAAACAGATCATCTCCCAGAGACAGGATTTCAATATGGCTTTTTACTGGTTTCTCCTGTGGGAAGAACTATTGGAATACATAATACACCAAGCTTAAAAACCAAGCCTTAGTATAGATGATACCTTTTCCTGAAAGACAACAGCTGTTTCCAATCCCGGCATGATATCCAGAAGAAGTCGGCAGGCAGCAGTGTTTAAGGGAGGTTCTCTGCTTGTCATCACATAAGCATTCACTAGCTAGAGAAGATCAGGAAAAGCATTGGTTTGAAATTCAACTCTGACCAAAACCAGTGCAGTGAAAGCCTCACAACTCCCACAGCACAAAAGCAATACAGTATGTACACCCTTCATTTAAGACAACTAGCCTTTAACCTACTCCCTCCAGTGCCTCAGAAGTTGAAATTACTTCTCAGAGAAACAGAATTCCCCTCTGATCTGTTGTTCATTGGCTAAATATCTATCTTGAACTGATTCATAAAGACAATGCCCCCCCCAAACAATTACAGTTCAGTAACACAGCAAGCATGAAAAGGTAATAGCTGAAAAAAATCAACATAAAAAATGCAACATTTTAAATGACATCTATGTTTGCTTATTGCTTGTAGCTTAAGACAGAAAGCTACATGCAGCAATCTGCCAGAATCCTCACAGCAATGTATACTGATGCAGGTGCTTGCAGGGAGGTGACGGTAACAAAAATTCCAGCTATTAACTCATGTTAGAGTATAGCAATGCAAGAGGAAAGCCAGACAGTCTTGCCTCCTAATTCTCTGCTCGAGTCTTCTAGAGCTGATATACTCCTCTACTCTTACAGGCAGTCCCGCATTTCCAAGCATTCAGAGTCAAGGCACTGGAATTAGTGGTATTAATTTCCTTTACAGAAATTAATTATGCTTTTAACCATGTATTAGAGGAGCTGTATTCACGTTGCACTTCAACCCACTTTAAAAACCACTGCTATGGAAGAGATAGTCCTGACAGCAGTAAAACAAATATTAAACAAGCACAAGTACTGAGGTCAACCAGCACAGAGTAAACAAAAACCATAAGAAGGTGTCAGGAATTGATAGATACAGTTCTCAGAGCAAACCTACCGCATTCATGAAATCATCATTCTTGAAAAGTATCCTCAGTAAGTGACCAAGCATGCACTCGGGGTCTGCTCGACCTGTGGAAGAAACAGGAAAAGACTTACCTACCAACCTCAAGTTATCAAGCTTAATACTGAACTGCTATCTTCATATTGATGGTGGAACACTGTAGCTAGCAGGGCATTTCTCAGAAGGATAATCACAGAACAAATCATGTGAATAATTAACCTACTTAACATGTTTTTCTAGAAGGTATTACCTCCCTAGAATGCCTGCTAGTCAAAGCACAACATATTTTAGTGGTCCAATAGTACCGAACTGTCAGTTTTGTAGAGAGTGAAGATGCAGACGCCAGGCAAACCATTCCAGCAACTTGGAAATAAGTCATCAAAAAATAAAAAAAAATTCTAAGGATAACAAGACAAAAACCATCAGTGGCTGTATGTACTTACTCTAAAGCACTGCACTTACTCAACAGCAAATTCAAGATAATTTGAGACAGACTGTCCTCTCTGTCCACCTAACACCTACTACTTCACATTAAGTACAACTTGTTAACACGATCATATCCTTATGTTATAAATCAGCCTCTGAAACAGTCTTCCAAAACTCTACCCAGGGCCTCAAAATCTTGCAGCAAACATCAAAGCCACCAGGTATCAGCACTACAGAGCACAATTACCCAGTGCAAAAGCAGTACCAGGTCTCTATCAGCAGTGGGCACACTCAGGCTAAAAACTGCTTACTCTTAAATCTGAATTACCAGGTATCCAGAATTGGTCCTGCCAAAACCATTCAGGACACCTTACCTGGGTGTCGGTCGTCAAATGGGTCTGGATCCCCTTTGCGGTACTCTTCAGTCTCTTTCTCAATTAGCTCGGACATTCTGCAAAAGGAATAACATCAAATGAGCCGAATTCACACTCGGTCTTCTCCTAGTGCGCAGCTCCTCACAAAAGCCGATCTATCAAAGTACTACAAAGCAGCTCACCAACCTCAATTTGAACCCTATTCAGTGCCACCAGAGGATTTCAGACTGTTCAGACTGAACCCATATCAACATCCCAGTGATGCACAAGCATGATGCTCTGGAGCAGCCAACACCTTTTATTTACTCATGTTATAGGCCTGGTGATGTTCTAGGACACATACTGTAGAGAAATAGAGTAAATAAAGGAGTTGCGTAGTACTTCTCACCATTGCACACTCTTTCTTTTGCAGCAGAGTAAGTCCTGAACAGGTGACCTAGTCTTCCTTCCTATTCAGTCTGTGCAGGGGCAGCCGCCAAAACCGCCTACACAATTTTTTGTTATTTTTGCATATTAAATTTTAACAATGTTGTATAATAATAAAAGTATTTAATATTTAATAAAGCATTGTGCAATCCATTCAGCTTCTCCCTTCAGCTCCATTAAAGCTCAACTTCTACCATGTGTCAGTTACCGCAACAGATAAGTCAAGGAGAAACTCAGCCAGCTCCCTATTCATAGGCCTTCAAAATTCATTACGTGTTCCCCTGTATCCAAAAAAAATTGAAGGCTGTTTTGAAGCTATACGTTCCCCTAAACCGAGAAGCAGCCTCAGTAAACATAAGAAATCCTATACTCTAATTCATTTAGAATGAGCAGTAAGGGAACAAATTATTATTTTTATTCAAACAAAATCAAGGAGAGGGAGACTATCTTATGGTCTAGAAGTAAATAATTCCATAGCCATCCACTGTCTTTCTCCCTGAAGTGTTACAGCAGAAATATATGCAGTTTGAGGTGAAATAAAGAACAGCATTCAACAAACATTAGCAAATTAAACCTTATTTCCTTGGCATAAAACCTCATTCCCTCCCCTCTACTGAGGTCTAGTGAGGTGCAGAATCTATGTGCAGCACAACATTTTAAAACAAGGTCTTAATACCTCAGGGTAGTGATCTAGGCAGAGTTTATTATAGGGGAGGGAAAACTGCTGGAAGGCTGCAGTAATCCCTGGAAAAATATTTGTCTTCCGCAAGGGATTTCCCTTCCAGAATGTCACTGACTTCTATTCCCTTTCTGTTACTTTCCAGAAAATATCAGAGGCAAAAATGTACTCAGTCCTGCCTCCGTGAACTACACCAATCTGCCAGTATGAGAGAGGATGATATGAATCCTGCACAGATCATAGGAACAGCAAATTAGCTTATCAGGAATGAGCAGAGAACTTTCCTGCTTGTCTCTGATCTGACAATTACCTTTCAGCAAATTGTTTATTCAGTAGGCTTCTAAATATTTACTTCTAGTAAGCCCAAATGTGAAGAGACGAAAATTGTGTTCCTAGCTAACAGGTGGCACAGCCTGAGCTCTGACAAATTTCTGGCAAAAGCAAGTTATTTAAATACTCCACTGCCAGCTCCTCATTTTTTCCATGAGAATGAATAGTTTGAGGGTTGCCTGCTAACTAGCAACCAGGACAAATGGGTAGTCAAGAAGCTGCACCTAGACTTATCGGGTCTTTTAGGTGATAATCAGCATCTTGATTATGTGCCAGAAAGGACAGACAAGCAGCACAGAAAGTGAGCATAACATTCTCATCAGTCCATCGTGTTTAGGTCGACAGCCAAACAGCATGCCAGCTGAAGCTGCTGAGTGGTTTCAGGGATAACACCACCACAGCCTAGATGAAACAGGCACATGAATCCCCAATTACCAGGGGAGGAGGGGGAAAACAATGAGTTACAATTGTTGGTCCAAAATAAAAAAGCACTGCCTTTTAAAAATTGACTTTCAAAAATAAAATAAAATCAAGCTCACTTACAACACCCTTCTTTTAACTAATACATCCAAAGGTGATTTGTGAAGTGACCTGGACAAATCTGGCTAGATCAACAGCTTTGTCAATTCTCACTTGAAGCGACAGGAAAGTCAAATAACTAACAAAGCTCATTCCTGCCTCATAATATAGGCACATGGTACACAGGGCTTTAACAAAAAACAATTCACAAAAACACTGAACTTTCATTCACGTTTTGAGATTTTCTTCATTCACTTGGCATTATACTGGTTCTCCAGCCACTCCAGAGTTTGCAGGCAAGATTTAGGTTTTACACAGGAGTAGGGGTTCTTCCCCCAACTTTTGACTAAGTTTTTTCTCTTTACAACTGTCTTTGTGATCATCTTTGGAAAGTTAGTCAGATCCCCATCAGATGCACAAATTGAGCTCACCTTGGGGGCAGGGAAGGAAGAGGCAGTGGTATACATCAAAATATGTAAACTTTGCAAGACTCCCAGTGATCTAGATGGCATAATAGAAAGCCATCCTAATATTGCTCTATGCCATCAATTGGCATTACTGACCAACTTGAGCCTTCAAAACAGACTGCAGCAGCATAAGATGCTCCAGGATCCCACACCACAACACGCTTGCTTTGTGGAGATGAACTATGACGTTCAGCTGCTGACTTATTCCCTTCATGAAAGAGGCTCTTGGGATGCAGTGAAAGATGTGACTCCCTGGATTTGCCAGAATGGTTGAACACGACTTGCAGCAGACAAACTAATGCTCTTGCAGGATCATTTCAATTTACATTCTTTTTGAAAATCATCTGTATTAAATATCTGTTGCTTGCCGACATGGTTTCCAAGCAATTTCTTCAATTCATACCTTCTGAGACTCCAGAGTTTGTAAATCCACAAAACTAGCTTATTTGGAAGTGACAATTCAGCTGTGGCCTGTAAGGCAAACTGTTGTTGTTCTTGTCCTTTTACTGTTGAAACACTCGCTATCGCACTCTCACACGTGCTGCCTCAGCATCACATTTAACTGGCCCCCATCACACAGGGAAGTTTTCTTCTATTTAGCTCAGAAGGTGGAAGGAAGTAGAAGAACGTCACTCACCAACGAGCATGACCACAGCTTCCTCTGCCTCAAGTCTAAAACAACATGCAAGAGCACTACTCTGCCTCAGGACATCAGCTAATGCAAGCTCCAGTTGCTGAGGATTTCTCACATCTCTTCCAGCAAATTATTTTAAACCTAGGCAGTATCTAAAATGCTCTACTCCAACAGATATTTGGCTTTCACTGATATCTGAAGCACTGTAAATCCAACTTCTGCCAGAGCCAGTAGATCTCCTTGCTATCTACCTTACATAAATCCATATTATCTCCACAAAAGCCAAAATACCCAAGCTTTCACCATCCATAGCAACTCTGCCTGCAGCACAGAACCAAAAGACTTGTCCGGGCATAAACAATGCAGGGAACTCAAGGAGCTGAGGGGGAGCCAGAAGTGCCAGACTGCTAAAACACAAGAAGAGATGTGTTTAATTCAAATTTCTTTACATTGCTTTGAATATAGTAAATTTCTGCTGTTTATGCCTGCAAGAAAAAGTCCAGAAATAGCATGTTTCCTTCAAGACCCAAATCTGACAACACACAAAGATACACCAAAACATATCTCACGATTTGCAGGAGACCTACTAATTTTCAAGTGTTTAGGACTGGCTTTCTGCTGCTCATCTCCCTCTTCTGTGCTGCTATTTTTAAAACCTAGGAAGAATAGCAAAAACGTTGTGCCCACTACGTGAGGCATAGCACAGATCTGTGCAAAGAAGCTCCACCAGATTCCTGTTATATCCACCCAGTGCCAGCTCAGAATCTGTGCACTGACCTGTCTGACCCAACAACGCAGGGTACTGCAGTACAGAAAGGTGGACGGCTCTTAACGTACAAGTGCAGTAAGCCCTTCTGCACATACCAGGCAGGCCACAAGTCTGCCAGCAGAGGCACAGTAGGAACTTGGTGGAATTGCTGTGAATCTCTTGTTAAAGCTAGAGTACTATCAGTTTACCCAAGAGAGGCCTGGCTTGGGAAACCACAAATGGAATTGATAATTCTAACCTTTCTCTTGTAACAGAAGCTGTCTTATAGCTAAAGGGGTTACTAGTACTTACACATCTTCTAAAAATAATTTATTGGTCCAGGAAATATTTTCCTCACACATACAATACAGTGCCAGTCAATCACCGTCCAGTTTAAAAAAAAAATTAATCAAGTTTAAAAACTTCACTTTAAACATGTTCTATGAGCTTCAATAAAAACCTTCTCAATAGAATCCCCTTGAGTCATCCAAGGAGTCGCCCTCATCCTGTCATTTAATCTGACCAATGTTACTACAATCACAAACCCCACTCCACCACTCTGATGGAGTAACGTTCCCACAGCTTTTAATTCTGATCGCTGTTTTACAAGCTTTGGGTGAAGATACCAAAGTTATTTCAAGTATTCAATGATCTACCTCACTTCTATTATTTCAGAGAATCAAATTCATGTTTTAAATACAGTCTGTGTAAGATCTTTGCAATATCAATTTCTTACCAAAAATTGTGTGTATTTAAATACCACACTCATAGCAACTTCCAGACCAAAGAAAAGGAATTACCAACAGGTAATCAAGTATGTAAAAACCTCAAGCAAAAACATGGTAAAAGCTTCTGTCGAGTAACTTCAGATACTCAGATTTAGGAATTTATTTAACAGATCCTACCTGGTGAGAATGGGGACCATGTCTTGCCCGCTGCCATGTTCTTTCTCCCATTGCTCAAGCAAAGCAGTGAGCTCAGACTTGGAGTCCACATGCCCAGATCCTGAAGTCATGGCTTAGCCTAAGGCAGAAGTAACAAGCAGAGGGAAAGAAAAAAAAAAAAAAAGGGCAGAAAAATTAGCAAGAAATCCCAGAGTTTTGCCGTACTCATTGAAACAATCTAAATCAAAGGTTACAAGTCATTTGGAAGAGGCAAGTAAATACTCCGCAACAAGGAGCGAGATAAAGATTTAAGTGACAGAATACTGCTGAACTGCACTTTCAAAGCCTGAAGTTTCTTTTTGATCCTTTGCCTGAAGAATAAAGAACACGCACACACTTTGAACACAAGTCTTAACTGGTGTACGACAACCCTGACCACGATGGGAAGTATGCACACCTAACCACAAGGGTGTTCGGTACTGAAGCTTTTTAAAACCCTACCTCAACTCCATGAGCAGACCTGACTTAGTCCTTTGCTGTTGCTCAGGGATTTACTCAGGAAACAGTAAAGCTAGGGCAGCAAGGTTACGATCAGTGTCATTATTCCAGCTTAACGCCATCCAGACAGCGGTGGAAGTGCCAAGAATCGTATTCACACTGCCAGGGAGGCAGAAGGCAGCAGTGCTGAGCAGCTGTGGGCAGCGGAAGGAACACTAGAAAAGCAGCACTGGGGAAACAGAGCAGATCTCTGCATCACTACCTGTTCAAGGTTTCCAAGAACAGTCAATGGCTCTAGTAAGAAGGAAAACTGATCACAGGAGGGAGCACTGGAGCAATTTATCAGCAGGTTTATCAGTCTTGTACTTTCAAGATAGCAGCTGACAGAAGATCTATCTCCCCCATCCTCCAGAGTGAGATCTCCCTACAGTACTGAGTGACTTGTTAAGGAAACTATCACTCTAGATTCTGTTTAAGCCTCTGAATTTGCAGGTGTCAATTTTTGTCAGTCTGATAACAATCTACTAGAAATATTAACAGACCAATCCAGAAGACAGTCTGTCTCAAAATACTGCCATGCCCCTAGTTTCCAATCTGACAGACTGATTGCTGTGAAGAGTTGTAACTCCTGGAGGAAGGAACACCCAATCCTAATTTATAAATTTACCTTGTATTGGAGATGGGGAGAGAAGTCAAAGCAAAATAAATTCCTTAATGTCCAAAAATGCACAAAAATCTCCAGCATTTTAGTAGCCATAACGCAGCCAATATCTAACTGCCATGAGATTAAGTATCTATTTGTCATAACTGAGCCAGAGAAAAAACTTTCCAAACCAATGTTAAATACAGATACGTTTAAGACAGTAACATACACATCAATTCTTGAAATACATACTCAGGAATCGGTCAAATGACAGACTACAAAGGGTGAAACAGGTCAGCACAGATTCCATAAGCATTTACAACCCAAGTTCATTTTGAAAAACATCACCATGTTTAACTGAGTGCTGGATACCTCTAATTTGCTTAAAATTTGTTCTCGTTCGATGAATGGATGAACAACCCTGCAGCTCTACCTCCTGTCTCATAGGTGCTTCTGAATTTAATGTATTGTGACTGCTCAGTTAAATGGGAAACAGCAAGTAAAAATCACCCAGCAGAAGATGAAACCAGCAGAAACTGCCCCAAATCAGGTAGAACCTGGCCAAAAATCACCCAAAGACTACAGAAAAATAAACCCGTGACTACAAAACACCCAGTCTGAAGAACACCATTTTGATAAGTACTATATGAAATGAGCACACGCTAACAGAAAACCTACCCAAGTACAAAGAAAGATGATGTTTTCTAAATGACAAGTAATTATGATTTTATCTAGAGCATTCATTATTCATTCATCACAGAACCAGACTGGGAAATTTGATGCAAATGTGCAAATGGCTTTGGAAAAAAAACACTACCTAAATGCAGGCAACAAAACACAATGAGATTGCACACACACCCCCAGCTCCAAGACACCTTTGAAAAGAAAAAGTATTCCAAGTTCATAAAGCTCCCTTCCCTTTTTCATTAACTGAACTACACTTGCCAGCAGCACTTCTGAGCACAGATAAACACTCAGACAAATCTATGCTGAGCCTCAGAACACAAGTGCTCTAACAGTATCTGCATTCAACCATTTCAGACATCTCCACCTTCACTCTATACCCTCAGGATACAGAAAAGAGTGTCCTGTGACCCCAGAGCTTGTATAAGGCCTGTACAGACTCTCCTGCAATCTGAAGAATAGTTCACTTCCCCTAACAACCCTTCATTATTCCAGCTAGAAAATAAGAAAGGTCCAGCAATACCTGCAACAGGTCAAAATTCCAGTCAGGCAGGCCACAGGAACTGCTCACACTACCCTCTGGGACATCCACTCCTATACCCTAACCAACTGAAAATAGGAAAATCCCAGCTGTCCCTAAAAATCTGGAGTATTACCTCACTTAAAGCACATTATGGATCTAAACAACTGGTGCTGACACACAGCTATTTTCCTGAAATAAAAGATAAAACATAAAAATATCACTCTTTCTACAGATACACAGCAATGAAAGTAAACGTCTCTCCAAGGCATCTCATCTATTCCGAAGGCTTATTCCTCCCAACCTAGTCAAATAAATTTGGCTACCAGCTGGCACTGCAAAGAGCAGTAACTACTTCCACAGTTCTCATATTAATGCACGTTAGCAGTAAAATGCATACAGGTGGAACATGATGGCAGGTAAATGACATTTTTTAATACACAAACCAAAGCGACTCACTTTTTTCATCTTAAGAATTTCATCTTAAATCAAAATTAAGAACTCTGCAGAAAGGACAAGATTATCAACGGTACGAATTAAGCTGTAACTGTCAGAAATCTATCCAGCCTGTTGGAGAAGGCCTGGGAGAGCAACTCTGAATTTCACTATTTCCCTTGGACAAGGTGGTGAACAAAACCAATCTCAAAACTGCTCTCCAGGAACCAGAAGAACAGGGAACAGCTATCTCATTGTGGATTTAAATCCAGAGGTGTTTAAATTTTTATTTAATAGGTTTTTTTAAATAATGGCCTACTACAGACTTCAGTTATAGTATCTGATAAGCTAAGGAATGGAATATTTTTTCCCCAACCACCATTGTCAAAATAGCATATCTAGAATCAGAACTGATCTTAACAAAACATAAAGCTCTCATTCAAAGGATTTGACTTTGAAAGACTAATATTTACAACCTTAACTATTGCTCACTGACCACTCCCACTGAAAATCCACATACACATGTTTCAGCACACAATATTGTTTTAATATTAAACACTACACAGTATTCTGGTAGCACAGCAAAGGTTTTGTGAGCATTTTACCCTTCTGAACTTAGATGTAAAAATTTGACTGAAAAGGGAAATCCAAAGAAGTATCCAGACACAGATACCCAAAAGTACTCACATGTTTTTGAAATCTCAGACACCCTAGTGCTCCAGTCGCCTTAGCCAGACAGCTCTGAACAACAAAGAAATAAGTCCCATTACCTCATAACTGCAAACCTTGATAAGCACATGGTACAGTTCAAATAGTTCAGCTTCACCCTGTTGCTCCTTGACACATTTGAGTGTCACACCGACTGCAACACTACTACAGTTATTAATTTTGTGTTGCGTTCATGGAAAGGATGACGAGGTTCCGAACACACTGGCTCCAATACAGATACACATTTTAAAGTGTGAAACCTCTTAGATGAAAATAAATCTATTCACAAAGTCTGAAAACCAGCAATTTGGTTACTTGGGAAACAGGCACAAAATCCATGCCTTAAACTGAATGGAAAATGAAAGAGCCACATAACAAAACCAAAAATCACATCTTGGGGAAAAAAAAAAACCTAAACAATTGTAATCAACTTTGTAGAAAGATTGCACATTTAAATGTATATGTGGACAAAAAATTAGAAGAGGATTTGCACAGCCACATGTATAGAGCCAACTCAAATTCTAGTAACTACACTCTGACCTAGCTTAAGTAATCAAGTTTTATATTATTCCTAAACATGATTCTAAATACAGGTGAGGACATAACATAGATGAGAAGTGTAATGTGATAGTATAACCACATAAGGGAAAGTTAAGAACTCACGAGTTGGAACCTAGTTAAACACATAGCAAGCAGATCAGTATACCTGCGTGTTTTTCCATACCTATGTTTTAACACAGAATTCCTTAATTTAAAAAAAATCTCCCTCCCATCACAATTATTCTTTAAATGGATGAGATATCAGACAGCTATTTGCCTAAACCCATTGAGCCTGAAACAACCATGCCGGAGTTAATGCTGAAGGATAATGAACTGTCAGCACTGCAGTTCACTTGTGGAAGAAAGTATGCCACATCCTAATGAAATCTTCACAACCTACAGAGAAAAAAAAACATGTTTTGGTATCATACATGAGTGAAGCTCTGAGGGAAGTCCTCATTACTTCAACTTCCCACTTTAACCCCTAACAGAACTCCAATTTGGCTGTTACTACAGATTAGATCCCCAATGTTGCTTTAAATATTTAAAAATTCCTAACTTTTTTCAGTCAGAATATTTTTAAGGCCAGAGACAACACAGTTACTTAGCTTCCTGGAATTTTTGCTTTTACAAAACAAACCTGGAACTATGTGCTGATCTGCCAGGGCAAACACAAAAAACAGGAACAAGCCTCAGCTGTCTACAAAGGAAGGTGAAAAACCAACGCTGCGTTTCAACACCCGTTCCTCTTCACGCTGCTAGAAAGAGAAACCCGAGAACCCCCCTCCCCGCCCCAGAGCAGCACCGAGACCCCGTCCCACCGGGGCAGCTGATGACAGCTCTTACCGGCCCCAGCACCGCCGCACGGCCCCAGCACCACCGCACGGCCCCAGCCCGCAGCCGCCCGCCCGCCGCGCCCCGCATGGGCGGACTGCTCCCCGGCTCCCAACGGGAGCAGCCGCCGGCGCCGCCCGTTCGAACCGGAGCTTTCAAGGTAACAAGTGGGGTGGGGGGACCCCCAAGCCGCAGAGCCTCCCTTCCCGAGCAGGCGCGGCGCCTCCGCAGGCCCCGGCGCAGAAGAAGAGCCCCGGCGGGGGGGGCGGGCCGGCCGGCGGAGCACCGGAGCGGGCGGGGCGCACGCGGCGCAGACCCGCCCCCCCGCCGGGTGGCTGACAGGCCGCGGGGGGGAGGGAAACGAGGCGCAGCGCCCCGCCGGGCCCCCGCCGGCCCGACCCCCAGCGGTACATCGCAGGGCGCCCCCTAGCGCCAGGGCGGGGCGCGCAGGCCAGCACACCTCCCTCGGCCGTTCCCTCAGGGCCTGAAGCGACCCCCTCCCCCTGCCCGGCGCAGAGGCCGCGGCCGCCAACCGGCCCGGCCCGGCCCATGGAAGCGCGGCGGCGGCGCGGCTCATCCCCCCCCCGGCCGGCGCCCCGTACCTGCCCGATGCTCCGCTGGGTCGCCGCCGCTGCCCCCGGCCCCTGCGCTCGGCCCCGCACACCCCGCGGCGGCCGCGATTGCTATGGCGGGCACACACTTTGCGCGTCAACACGCCGAGGGTCGCGTCACAGCGCGCGAGGAGACGTTGGGAGACGTTGGGAGGAGGTGGCGAGGAGGGCCTCGCGCTCGGCCGCCCGGGAAACAGAGTTCGCGCGAGGTAAACCCTCTGCGCATGCGCCATCGGGGCCGCGCCGCGGAGGACGCTGGGAGTTGTAGTTCCCGGCCGGCGCGGCCATTGCGCGCCCTAAGGCCGGCCCGGAGCACGGCGGCTGCGGCGGCTCGGAGGCGAAGGGTGTGTTCCTGGGAGAGGCGAGGCTGTTCACTCTGCTCTCTCCAGGCTGGCGCTGAGGGGCCGCTAGACACGCAGGTGTCAGCCCTGATACAGCACAGGGACGGGCACGCTGCCATCCCCTCCTCCAGCCCCGCGGGCACGGCAGGGACCGCGGCCAGCCGTGTCCTTTTCCTCCTGTCATTCCCTCTTTCACCTGCTTGATGTTACTTCCAGGCAGGCAGCAGGGTGTTCTAGGGAGAGGGCAGCCTGCGGATGAGCCGAGGCGAGGGGCAGGCCTGCTGTCGCTCCCTCTGCAGAGCGGCGTCTCCTCTTCTCATCTGCAAGACACCAGGATTGTCCATTTCTTCCCAGTTTAACAGGGACTGTTTCTGTCAGTGGAAGCCGAACCCCGCAGTAGTGCCAAACACCCACCTCCACCTCTGCTGCGGGCCATGCCCACCAGCAGGAAGCAGGTACTGAGCTGAACCGTTTCTTAGGCTCTCCTGGGCCTCTGGGCCAAGCTCCTCTTCCCACAGCCCCAGCCTTCCTCCCAGCTGTGAGAGTTCATCCTCTCCCCAGTGCTTTCCTCTAACACCCCCAAAAGTTACACACATGCCTGCAACGAGGGAGAGCCTGTGTGGAGAAACACACAGCGCTGTGTGCCCCCATCCCTGGTCACTCTCTACCTGCAAAGTCTGACATTGCTCTGGGGTTTTTTTCCCTTGTCTGTCGGCTCTGCAGGGGAAGTAACCCACCCCCTCGAGGGGCACTCTGTGCTTTTACAGTGGTAATAAATTGTTGCTCTGCACTGTCCCTTGCCACATTAAGTTATCCATGGAGAAGACCTAGGCACTCTCAGCAAGGTTACTGTTTCCAAGGGGAAGGCGGACCTAGCAGGGTACACTTCTCACCCACACCCCCATGGCTGGTTGGAGCATTGGTATCAGACCTGCCTGCAGCGTTATCACACAGGGAAGAGCAGCACACCCACAGCTGCACCTTCTTCCCCAGCAAGGGACCCGGCAGCCCCTAGGCCAGCCACAGAGCTGTTCAGGAGGAGGCACTCCAGCCTCCTCATCACCTAAGGTTTCTAGTTCCTGGTACATCTGTGGCACACTGGACATGGGGTCATTTCCCAGAGAAAGTGGGGTTCAGTCCCCAGGCTCACGTGAGCAGGTAAGGAGGTTTGGAGCCTGCTGCTTCATCACAAGAGCCCGGTACACTGTCAGAAGAGGACAGCTTGCAGCTACCCCCTAGCAGCTCTGCTTCAGCCTCCTGTACAAGCTGTCTGAAATGCTCAGGCCTCCAGCTCCTGCATTTCCAGGCCCCAGGAGATATTTGGAAAGGACTCAGTCTAACACCCTTGTTCCCCACAGGGCAGGTGAAAGCCCTACCAGCTCACTTCACAGGGCCAAGACAGCACGAGCTCTCCTTTAATTTGGCTTCTTTTTTAAAGCAATGAAACCCCAGCTTGCGCTGCAGTCCTCTCATGATTGCCCAGGTACTGGCAGAAGCTCTTCTCTTAAAAGGATAAGAAAAGTAAATAAGAGGAAACAGGGTCCTCCCTCTCAGGGAAAGGCTTTGTAAGAACTGGCATGGTTCCTGACCGAGATGCTTCCTGCCCCCCAGTGTCCACATTAACCCCCTTTCTTACACTGCAGCTGTATAAACCCCTGCCCCAGGCAGTGTTTGGAGAGGTGTGGGTTTTGCTACCACACTTAGAATATTTGACTGTGAAGTCTTGATTAACTACAGGGTAATGACTGCAGTAGTGAGAATCCTGCAAGCAGAAATCCACTTGAGCACTGGACACAGTGAGTGAGCCCCTACCCTCACACGAACACTTTGCCTTAACAGTGCAACTGAAGAAAAAAATAAACAACATTGCTGTGGATTGCAGAGCAATAAAAGCAAGAAGCCAGCAGTAAGCTTACACCTCTTGTCCTGTGGGATCCTGTGGGAGAGGTGGCAGAGAGAGAGACCTGTGGTGTGCAAGGAGGGGAAGGTTATCTCTGTGTGTTCACCTCCATGGGCTCCCAGCCAGAAAGACAACATACTTGCATACCATGGTCGATGGTCGACTGATAGCAGCAGTGACTTAAGGCTGAATCAAAGCTTGAGCTCCCTTGAACAAATAACCACTTCTCTCCCTTGTTGTCATATCCCAAGTCACCTCACAGTACTGTAGTAAGATCAGCAATTTATAAGGAGAGTGTAAAACCACTTGACCAGGATCTAATAAGCTCCTAGACTTAAGGACAATTAGTTGTAAAATTGAAGGATGAACAGCACTGGTAGGAGAACCCAGGAAAACACAAGCTGTGTTTCCAGAAGGTGCCTCAAGTACAGCTAAGAGTGGAAGTACGTGGCTGGGATGCCTCACCTGCTCCCAGCTGCTGACAAAGACAGAAAATCCCAGACCCAGCCTCCAGGCAGCAGCTTCACCTTCCTGCCTGAACAGACCTTTGCTCTGAGAATGAGAAAAAAAGTTCATGATCAGGAAGCTCACAACATTCAGAGACTCCTCACCAGTGGCTGCCCTACAAGGAGAGGAAGAACCCTTTAGGCTTTCAGGAGAGTTAGTTGCTTACCTTGACCTCCAACACAGACATACACTGACAAAGTTTATTGACTTCCTACACTTCACCTTTTATTAATTGTCCCATCTGCTTGTGGGAGTCAGTTTGCTCATCACCATGTTTCTACTTGCAGTTGAGTTTCTGTTGCGGAATAGCCGAGACAATAACTACTGACTTAGCAGCTACCAACCTCTGCACCATGATTGTGCTGCATGACTCATAGCAGGTGAGTAGTAAGTCCAGGAATAGAGTTCAGCACCTTCTCTGCCCTTGTGTGTGTCACACTGCTGCTGCAGCTACACACAGCACCCAGCTGGACTCCCTGGCAGCATCTGGGGAATGGTACAATGCCAGGAACTGAACCTTTGGGAGGGTCTGAACCTGCTCTAAGGTGCTTGTAAACTAAAGGGAGTTTCTTTACAACTCCCGTGCCCCAGGGGACTGCGGAAACCAGGCGGGAGGTCAGACATCTGGGGAGGTGCACCTGGGAACAGAGGACATTTTCCAGAAGCCCAGTGGAGGTCAGTCTGCCTGCACACCAGTTCAGCTGTGATTCACTCCTCTGCGGAGTGCTTTCCTCCCTTCCACTCTGACTGTCACCTCTGGTGCCCACGGGTACCTGGGTGAGTGAGCAGGGATCAAAAAGCTCTCTGAAGAAGGCCTCAGCTCCAGCCTTGGTATCATCTGTCATTCTTCCAGCCTCTATCTGCCCAAATAGTTCAGAAGTTGTTTTATGAAGTGGGATGCAATAGTATGGCAGCTGATATTTGCAACGATATCACTCATGCTGCAGGAACTTTAGTCACTCTCTAGACTCCCCAATGCACTTGTTTGCCATGTATATAACACTAAATTTTCACATGAAGTGCAAAAATATTGTTTGATCAGTTAGCTTATGGCCATGGGTGACCTGCAAGCCCAGCACATCAGCAAGTGGTCTGCCCTCATTCCTTGCCTACCTCTGAGAGAGGGCAGATAGTGCAGCAGAAAGATCAGAGAACAGAGACAGAAAGTGGGAGCAAGGAGGGGAAAGCAGTGCAGTGGAGCCCTCCCTGCCTGCACAGACTGAGCATAGCAGAGGGGCTGCAGGCATTGCCACAGGTTACCTGCCATCCAGGTGACTGGGGGCAGATGGGGCCAAAATACGTGCACTCAGTGCCCATGGTAAACCATGTGTGACAAGGGAATAGTCCAATCACTAGGTGGCACACCAGGATCATCACACCAGATCAGCAGCCTCTTGCGAGGAGAGGAAAGAGCACAATAAACCAAAGCTCAAATTAACAAGCAATCGCCTGGGGCTGATGTGCTTAGAAAGAGCCATTTCTGTGCACACACATAGAGCAAAAACATCCAGCAACTGGGTGGAGAAATAAAATGTAAAAGTGCAGAAAAATTTGTTCCTTCAGTCAAATTCTTTCTTGTCTCTTTTGCTATTTCCGACTGACAGTGGGTAAAGCCAGGGAGACCAACCCATGAATGGAGCGTGAAGAGGCAATGCAGAGGGCAGCAGAGGTGGAAGTTGCTCCAGGGAATGCAGTTACCACCTCTTCTGAGATCTAAGCCTGCTCCTGTGTGTGGAGGAGCATTTGGGTTTTCCTTCCAGCAGAAAAGGCCAAGCAAAGTGCAGAGAGACGTTTCTTGCACCAGATTAAACTTCTCTGCTTCCCAGATGGAGACAGAGTGAGGGACAGCAGCAGCAGGCTGACATTACCTGCTGCAAAAGGAGCTCGAGGATGGTTATTTGCAGGGAGAGGAAAAACTGATAGAAGAACAGTGATAGTGTGGTTTCTGGGGCAGGATTTTCTCTGGGCTGGAGTCAACACAGCAATACAAGCTAAAACCAGCTAAGGTATTTATGAGGAGGGGCTAAGGAGACACCTACATTTTGGCAGAGGCCCAGCTACCATTGTGTATTGTTCTGCTACTGTAGATCAGTAGAAGCAGTTCACTCTTGAAAGCATCAAGGACTGTATCATGACCAGCTACACTAACACTTCTAGACACTCCCAGGGTCTGCAGGACCTGCTGTCAGGCAGACAGCGCACCTCAGGCTCTCCAAATATTTGCATGAATTCAGCAGTGCAGACACAGGCCCACCAGCCAACTCCCCCTAAGCAATGGTTTGGTTGAGAATTTAGCCCAGACTGAAGAGAGAAGCCAGATCTGTATCTAGAAACATGGAAATGCAGAAGAATGTAGTTCATCAGCTCAGATACTAATGAGCACATGAGCAGGCAAACAGCTTTCTTCCAAACAGGCTAGTGCCAAACCCCTCCATTCAGACACTCAGTCCGATGCCAAGAGCGCATAACTCTGCCTAGCTGAGCGTCTGAATGCTGCTGAGCACATCTGCATTCACAGGCTAGAAGTCAACAGGAAAGTTAAATATTAGGAAACAATCACTGTTGTGTGAGGTAGAGGTTCATGCGCTGGCAGAAACCTCTTGCTTTCTAGTAGCATGACACCTGAATCCTGAGCACACCGCAGTGATGCTGCAGGGTAGCTGGTCCTGGGCAGTCTCGCTCAGAGCTTTATGCTCAACTTCTCACAGGCATCTAGCAGCTTCAGGCAAATATTCATACCTCTCCTATCCCCCCAATCACTGTAAAGTGGGGTTATTGATGTGTCCTGTGATGTATGGGCTGTGTGTTACCCCAGGGGGTGCAGCCATGACCCAGCAATTGGGAAAGAACCTTTGGCAGAGTGGAAGTGCGCGGATAAACTGTGCACCCAGAAAACAAAAGAGAGAACACAAAAAAAGTAGGGGATAGTAAGGATGCAGAAAGTAGCATTATGGCAATGGGCCATGATTTTCTAACTGAAACTTATTTCTCTAACTGGGAATAAGTTAAAAGTTCATTTCAGGCACTACACAAAATCCCTTGCTAGCTTTTGTGGTTTGACAAGGGTTTTCCTTCTTTATCTATTTTGTTACTACAGGAAACAGCCACTCAACCAGGAAAGAAAACTCTTCATACAGAAGGAAGCAAGAAAAGATTATACACAGCATGCTGCGAAATGCCCGCAAGACACACACTGGGAATATAAACAAATTCCTCCTAATGTTTTCCAGCAACAAGGATCTTGGGGATTACTGGTAACAGCAGCAGCCTTAAAAAACAAAGACTAAACAAAACCAGGAAAAAGTATGGTTTTAAGACAACTATCTTTTTCAAGGAGAGGGAGGGGTCTGTTTTTTTTTTTTTAAGAGAGGTTATCAGGCCATAAGTATAGGTTACATATCTGTTCTCTTCATGATTTCTCTCTACAGGAGCTTATTGGGTCAAGTGTATGTGACAGTTCTGATGGATGGGGAAACAATAAGCAAATAGGTGAAGGTGAGCTATAATGATTACAGGCTCTGTAGATGTGTATAAACATGTTAATTTTGGATTCATGAGTTGTTCTGTCACTGAAGGATTCCATTAAGGGTCCTAGTAACAGGTATACAATGTTTATCATATGTATCTTCTTCAGTACTTGGTAACCCTAATCTTTAGGGTGACAGTGGTCATGGTTACAGCTCTCAAAGCTCCACAGATATCAGCTCTGGGAAGTCACATGTGCGTGGTACCACTGCAATCGCCCAGACATTTGGCCCTGGACCACTGTAAACTCTGAACACAGGTTACCTTACTCTCACTTAAATGCAGCCACACCTAGGAAGAAGCCCTGAAGCTCTCCTACCAGTGTATTCAACAGCTTTTGCCATGGGAAAAAACACTAGCTGAAGCAAAGCAATGTAAAGCTGCGAAGAGGGACAAGCTGCAGGAGCTTCTGCCAGGATTTGCTCAAGACACTTGGCCCAAGCTTCCCTCTCCCATGAAACTGTTCATGTTTTTTTCACCTGAAAGGAAAGACTTCCTCTGACAACACCTCTCTTTGTGCTGCCCTGACCCCGCATGGTCTCCGCAATCCCAGAAACGCTCCAGGACAGAGACATTTCAGGGCAGCTTACTGAAACACAGGGCACCACCAAGCCCACATACCTTGGAAACACAAGCGGGCCTCGGCGCATGAGGGTAATGGCGGTAGACCCAGGTCCCTGCCGTCGTGGGTGACTTCATAAAGCGCTGGTTCTGCTGCTGAACTCAAACCGCCAAGTCAAGATGGCAGCACCAGCTCGAAGGCTCTTCCACTCGCCCCGACGTGCAGACAACAGTATTTCTTGTTTCTTCTAGGTGCTTTATAGCCCTAGGCAGCAGAGGGGGAATACAGCAAGAATGAAGTTTCATAAATTTATTTGTGTGAACAAAACAGAAGCACTTGAAGGCAAGGCAGAAGGGGAAGGGAAATATCACTGAATTTTTAGGAATTCAATCTGGTACCAACCCACAAAAGAGAAAAATCCCACTGCCTCCTGGGGCATGGTGCACTCTGTTAGCAACTGCAGAGACACACTCGTGGGCTCTGCTCTCCAAGGAGCTTTGTTTGTGAACATTTACTTTCATTTATAGGAGTGCAGGGTATTTTACAGAGAGTCTGTTCCTTCTGAGATGCAGTAAATGGTTGGGATGCAGATCCCCACCCTTATTCTAAAACCAGCATTTGTAAATGATAACCAGAAAAACATCTGAACGTCCTCTCTGCTTCTGCTGCTGGGGTTAGGAGCAGTTTGGGTGCCCAGTAATGACTGCAAATGATAATAAATGGGTGGTGTGGAGCTCTGCATCATCATTCAAGCTGAAAGCCCCGTGTGTTCTCTGTAACATGCACACCTCGCTCTGTAATGGAAGAGGTTTCAGAGGAAGACACATTTTTACCACTTCTGGACACAAAGGAACAACAAACTGTAAAAATAACAATTTTAGCACTGAGCATTTCCATGTAAGCATGTATCATGCAGATACTGTCAGTACACTTCAGTTGCAAAAACATTGTAAGTTGCATTTTCATGGCAAACCTCAAAGCTGGCAAACATCATCATCTGAAAAATGGTACATTACTCCGGGTCTAATTGCCGTCTCTTAGGTGTAAATATCTACCTGCTGCAGTAGGATTCTTAAATTGTGATAAAATGCAACTAATTATGAAATAGGGGAATTCTGTAAGGATAATTTCGCCATTCCTCACTGAGAGGAATTGCCTTTTTTTTTTTTTTTTTTTTTT
>WKFP01013541.1:452142-514423 GCA_011057875.1 Pterocles orientalis | reverse complement strand
GCTGCTGGGCTGGGCCCGGGGCTGGGCCGGGGGGCGCGGGTCGGGCTGGGGCTGTACGCGCCCCCCGGGCTCTGCCGGCTGCTGTGGGAGCGGAGCGACCGGCCCGGGGAGCACGGCTCACCTTCCCCCCCCCAGCATCCCGCCGAGTTCCGGGGCCTGAGCCGGTTCTGATTTTGGGGGGCGTGGGCGGGCCGCTGGGGGTGGGCCTGGCTCCCGGGGGATGTCGGGGACGGTAGGGGGGTACTGAGGCCGGGGGAGCCCCGCTGTGCCCGGTGAGGTGGTTGTCACACTCCAGCGGTGGCTGAAGAGTGGTGATCTGTAGGACTGGTAAACAGACATTCAAAGTAATAATTTAGTGTCTGAGTGAGACTTGTGGGGGAGCTTTGGAGGGAGAAGGCTCGGTTTGTTGAGCTGTTACCTCTTCTCGCTCGATCCTGTCTTGCCGCTTTTTAACTTGCTCCCTCCACGGAACAGTTCACGGGCTACTTTTGCTAGTGGTTATGTTGGAGACTGGATGCTTCAGTGTTCACGTTTGTAAGAACCCATAAACTCCATTGATTTACCCTCGTGCCCTTTCATCGATTCGTACAAAGATAGTGCTTTAAAAAGTTTTTAATTCCTCACTTTAATCTCTATGCAGGTGGGGAATTTTTATTGTAAAAAAAAAATCTTTACAAGGAAATAATGGAGCTCTTTTTTCCCTTTTTTATGCTAATAAGATGCTAATGATCACATTTGCTTGTCTTTTTATCTTTCTTGATGTTTGATATTCTTTGTTGGATATTCTTTGTATGGTTATCCAAGCATTGTGCCTGGTGAATAATCACTTAGCCCATAGGAAATCTCTGCAGAAACTTCTGTATTGGTTTAAGATGTTCCTGCTGCCTGGTTGAAGGTGGTAGCTCCCCTCCTCTCCCTGACTTGGAGTAATGGACCTCTTGAGCCTTTCTCTCTGCTTCAGTGCAAAATCAATTAGTTTAGGATAAACAGCCTTTGTTTTGGTAGTTCTGCTCTAGGGGCAGCAGCACCCAGCAGAGGGATGAAAACAAAACAGCCCACTTAGACCACTGCAGGTGCTTCTGGTGGGAGCTCTGTCGCAGCCTTGGTTTGCTAAGTGAGGTGTCTTTCCCCAGGTGTGAAGCTACACGTCCTGAATATAGAGCGAACAGCGTAGCTTCTTATCCTGTGACTTTATCAGTATCAGAATATAGGGGTTGTTCATTAACGGTAGGTGTTGAATATGAAATTTCCATGAAAAATGCAGTTGCTGCTTTAAGGAGGAGCTGTTGTGGATGTGTGATGTTTTCTGGGTTAACACTGCCTCAGACTGAATACCATCTTCTCCCCCAAAAAGACTGAATGTTTAGCCACTGTGTTCCACTTGTACTACAGACAGGTAGCTGGTAACTTCTGCATCCCTAAAATCTCTTGAAATTCCAGTTTTGATATTCATGAGTCTTGCAGATCCTGGACTGGAACATCATGTGCTCTTTTGAGGAGAAGAAGCAAAAGACATGTTTTCTGTCTCATCTCAATAGTGGTTGTATTTTAGTGGAGATTTGAAAGGTATAATCTTGCATAGAAAATTGTATCAGGCCATCCTAGTGTTCTCTGGGGTCCAAGTTAACGTCATAGAATAATTCAGGTTGGAAAGGGCCTCAGGAGGTGTCTGGTCCAACCCACTGCTCAAAGTGGGATCAGCACCAAGTTCAGACCAGGGCTTTGTTTGCTGAAGCTTTAAAAGATTCATCAGTGTCTGTGTCCCAGTCCCAGTGCTTGGCTGTCCTCACAGGGAAAAACCTTTCCTTTATGTCAGGTCACAGCCTTCACTGTTGCACTTTGTCTCATGTCCTCCTGCTGCACGCCTCTCTGCAGAGCCTGTGCACAGCCTTCTGTCTTCTTGATAACCTCCATGTAGGTGTGAGAGACCTGCTGGCAGCTCCCCAAAGCCTTTTCTTCTCAGGACAATCTCAGCTCTCACAACCTCTCTTCGCAGAGAAAGTGCTCCTGCCCCCTGAGCATCTTGGCAGCACTCCACTGAACTCACTCTGGTTTATCTGTGTCTTTCTTATACTGGGGGTGTCCAAAACTGCACACCGTGTTTCAGGTGGGTTTGAAAAGTGCCAGGTGAAGGGGAGCGATGACTTCCCTTGGTCCGTCAGATGGTACTCCTGTCGACAGAGCCCAGTGTGCTGTTAGGTTGCGTCACTGCCAGGGCGCACTGCTGACTCATGTTCAGCCTGCTCTCCACCACGTGTTAGGTTTTGTGTTTGTGTGTACGTGCATGTGTGTATTTATGTGCACATGCACACAACCATTGTCTCATCTTCTGCCCGTGCGTCTCTGAAAAGAGCCTTGTTAGTGTCTATACATGTATGTGTGTATGTGTACGCACGTGTGTCAAACTGCACCTTCTGAGCAGTGGTTTTTCCATCCTTTCCCACACATCCAGTTGTCACTAGTGGTGACTGTTGGCTTCCTGGCCTTTCCTGACTCTTCTGCTGTCGCCCATACCCAGAGTGGTTGTGCCTCCCACCCAGCAGGTCTGCCCATTGCGTTGCCTTGACTTTGTTTCTCCAAATTGCGTTGTTTCAAATACCTCTTTGAGATGTATCGGGTGACTAGGCTAGGGAGTGGCAGTGGGGTGAGACCTTTCTCGTGAGGATTGAGCTGAATCCCCCTTGATCAAATTCAAATCCAGAATGTAATATTGTAGGAAGAGTGTTGTTCATGGGTTTAAGTTAAATGAAACATTTAGATGCAGTATTTTTAAGAACGCGGCTAGTTGCAGTGCCATTATGTTCGTGTAATTTCTTTGAACTTGTTTCCTTTAGGTGCTTAGAAGTTTTTGGGAGATAATATCCTGTGTGATAAATACTCTCTGAAGAACTTTGTTCTGGAGAACTTAGTTCCTGCAGAGGTTAAGTACCATTGGATATTCCCAGATATTTGCTATAGATATAATTTTGAGACGTGTGTTTTCTGTTTACACAAAATAATTTCTACATAATATTTTCCTGTTTGTCAAGTATGTTGAGTTAGAGCTGGGTTTGTTTCAGAGAATGCTTATTGCAGGACAGGAATTTGTTGTGTCTAAGTGGAGTTGTGGGTTCCCTCTGCCCCTCAAACAGTTATTAAGCACCAACCCAAAAGAAGTAGAAATCAATATTTGGGTTTGGACTTGTAGAATAGCATGTGTAGAATCTCATTGTAGGTAATTTGAAACAATGAATGGAAGTTTCATTTCTTGTTAACTTTTAGAAACCTTAAGTTTAATTTCTAGGGGTTTTTGCTTATTGAGAAACAGAATCTTAAAGATGAAGGGGAGTGATAAAGTGACACCATTTGTTGTTTGAGAAAGGGTCAGAATTAGTTAATGAAATCAAGTGTCATTACATATTGAGAGAAGGAAGAAGGTGGAATTACAGGTAGCCGTGAGAGAGGATATATTGTTGAACAGGCACTTTTAGAAGCTGGTTGGACTTCTGAGAATACCGTGGTTGTGTTTTGTTGTTTGTTTGGTTTTGGGTTTTTTTTAAAGTCATCATTTTTTTAAACTAGTTAGCTGGTGACTTCTTATTCTAAGTAATAGCAAGAAAGTTACTATCAATATTCCGTGTGTGGTAACCAGGAAATACTAATTGCACATATTAGCTAACAGAATTAGTGTATCTAAAGTTGAAACAAGTTTTGGGGAAAAAAAAGAAGGGTGAGTGGGTGAAAAATTATGTATTGCTTTCAGCCATGCTGATGTGAAAAAGAGTTGTTGCTTTGAAAAATACCTCAAAGTATAGAAAAGAGGCTTTTAGAAATTCTTGAAGGTCAAATATACCATTGACTCAATTCTACGGCTGAAGTGGAATAGCAGAATGTCAGCTTAGTCCTGCAAGTGAGACTGATTCAGCGCTATTGTAATCTCAGAGCGGCTGTGATAATTTAGTTCTTGTTCTTGCTCAGTGGTGATGCTGGAGTTGGGGTCAGTGTGACACCTTGAAAAATCTTGTGGCATTTTCAAGGTAGCTAGAACTCACTTGAAGGGGAAGGAAAAAAAAAAGGTGTTACATCATTTAAATCTAATAACAGCATTTTCAGCGTGCTCTAAAATGTGTAAATAGCAGCAGTGATTTGAAGCACTCTGTGGTGGTCTGTCAGCTTGTCCCAAAGCTGCTGTTCTGCAGCTGTATCTGCAAGTTTGAATGCAGAAACAAAGAAAGGAAGAATGAACCAACTTACGTATTTATGAGAGTTGATTATTCAAACATCAGGAAAGACAAAGGCTGGTATGCACCTGTCTGGAGGAAGTATTGATTCTGGGCTTGAGAAAAGTGCTGAATAACTTTGTGCCTGAAGATATCATTCAAGGATGAAGAAATCTTAAGGAGAAGACTTTTAGCCAGTTGCTGCAAAATGAGGCTGAAGGAATGTTTGATTCTATCAGTGTTGCTTGTAGTATAAACACCGAGTGTGGCCTTCAGACCTTACAAACAGTGCCTGCTATTATGGTCCTAAATCCTAGGAGGAGTTTCTGAGCTGCGAAGCGTAGTTACCATTAGCTTCTTGAACACCTTTTTGAAAAGGAGGAGAGTTGATGAGACGAACATTCTTGGGGATGTGATTGTCCTTGCATGTGCAGTGGCACTGGTAGAAGCTTTAGTAGATGCAACAGACTGGCACAAAACGCTTTCTACTGCTGTAAGTGAAATTTCTAGCCAGGGATTAAGCAAATTAACAGAAGCTCTCTTCTGCCACAGTAATTGGTTCTATGCTGGTGGACTTTTGCTGGCAGATAAGTAGAAAATCGAAGTTGGAAAAGCTCAATATTCCCACATGCTTTCCTGTGTTACAAATACACCAGAACTTATGCTGAACATGAGGAGGACTTTGATCAAGGCCTAATGTGCAAGACAGTGCACTTTACATAATAAGGGAGCCTTTAGAGAGGCACTATAAACTTGCAAAAGCAATTAAGGAGGTTTTGTAGTGATTTGGCAGATTACAGGCAGATAACTTTACTCTGGCATTCTCTGTGGAAAGCTAGCTTGATCTAATTAACAAAGAACTGGAGTTATACAAGGGTGGAATCGATTAACAGATGCTACAGAACCTTTCCCTTGCTTAGCGGGTATAGTTGATCAGGCACAAGGAGTTTGTAGGGCAAGCACAGTATGGGAAATAACTGAAACATGGTGGAGGAAATACAGAATCGTAGAATAGTTTGGGTTGGAAGGTACCTCCGAAAATCATGTAGTCCAATCCCCCTGCAGTGAGCAGGGACATCTTCAACTCGATCAGGTTGCTCAGAGCCCTGTCCAACCTGACCTTGAATGTTTCCAGGGATGGGGCAGCTACAGCCTCTCTGGGCAACCTGGTCCATAATCTTTACTTGTACTTTCTTCCCTTGACAATGAAAATTTTTACCTAAAATTTTTCCTTGTTAAGAAAGCTTTTCTAGCCCATCAGAACTGTGAAAATAATGTTTTAGGGACATGGTAATTCATCAGATTTTCCCCAGTCTCTGAGAAACTCAAATCTTATCCAGGATATCAGCATCAATTAAGTGTGGGTTATTATATTTGGAGTTGTTGAATCTGGAATAAATAGGGTGTTAAAGGGTACTGATTTCATGTGAATTGCTCTAGCTGTGTATTGCACCCAAGGCTAATGCAACAACCAACCAAACCCCAAACCAAACAAAATCCATGAACCTGAAAAAAGCCTGGAAATGGATTATGGGGTGGAGGTGCTCACACAGTCTACTGTGTTGACTTGGAGAAGGGGATGTTACTCAAAAAGGAAGGGATTATGGAAGGCTGGTAGTAGGATTTACAAAAAAATTAGTGACATAAAGGAGCCTACTACAAGGCTGGTGAGTGTCAATGCTCTAGAAGATAATAAAAAACCCCACATATGTATGGGTTTTGTGTGACAGTTAAATTCCCATTCCTCCTGTAGCACTAATCAGTGAGGATAGTGTTGAAAAGTGAACCTTGTTCAACAGATGCGGTAGGTGTGAGAAATGGAATATGAATGGAGGATTTTTCAGGGATTTATAGTAGTCTAGTGCTTTGTAGTATTTTGATCAGTGGCCTGGAAGAAAACATGAAATCAGAGCTGATCAAATTTGTGGATTATGTAAAGGTTGCACTGAGTGGTGAAGCATGAAGAAGGAATGGCAGCTGTCCTTGGAAAGGATGGCAGGAGCGGAGCAGATACATGGCAGCATGTGAGTCCTTGGAGTAATACTGTAGGCATGAGGGCTACTAAAATAAGCTAATTAAATTTTTAGTAGTAATGTACATCCATAATAACAAGAAACACTGAATAGGGATGGAGGTGTGAAATCAAGTGGGGAATGTTTTGACCACGTTTAATGTTAGCGGTTTTAAAGAGATGTTCAAAAGCAACAAAGATGCTGTTGCAGTCAACGTTGCTTGGGTGATTAAGTCACTCGTTATAAAACTTTTCCTTACAGTGCTCAATTTGTTTAGCTCATTGTGAGGTATTTAAAAGTTTCTCAATTTTCTTTGGGCAAAATAGGCTGTGTACCAAAGCGCTCTTTAATTTAGTGGAAAAAGATATGATAGCAGTCCGTGCCTGGGAGTTAAAAAGATTATTTCAAATTAAGACAAAGGCACAGATTGTTAACAATGAATGTGATTAACCACTGAAGGCATTAGGAAGAGGCTTGTAACTGTAAAGGGAAATTAGGATGTCCCCATCTCCTGAAGTCATCAAGTCAGGAGGAAATATCATTTGAAAGATATGCACGAGGAGTGTTTGCACATGTGCACTGTACATGCCACCACACAAGTGCAGGAGTATTTGCACATGCCAACTGGATCTCGCCCAGTCGTGTTCGGACTAGGTCTCTTCTTACCCAGGCTGGAGTTAGTCAAATGGTCTGACTGTGATGGTTGTTCATTTCTAGCACTCTTTTAGATCTATTAAGTGTACATTTTCTGTAAAGGAAATAAATATGCTTGTATGAACCATGTACTTAAATGGAATCAAATGTTTGTGATCTGTTTTTTTGGAACTAAGGTTTTTGATGATGGGAAAGGAAGGGGCTGTATGGGGAAGGACAGGGATGGCTGTTCCCTTTCCTGAATTAACTGGAACATCTGCCCCAGTCTTTGTCCTCAAAAATGCGATAAGAAGCCTACTCACCAGTAGTGAGTGTATATATATATATGTGTGTGTGTGTGTGTGTTGGGTGCTAGGTCATTACATGCTGTAAAAATTACTTTTTAATTGGGGAAGAAATAGTGTGTGTTCATGGCGGCAGATGTAGTGGTGAGAGTGAATATATCAGGATGCTGTGTCTTGTGTTTCTCCGCCAGTATGAAATCAGCGTGTTTCTTGTCCGCCAAAAGGAATGGTTTCTGTTATATCCTATCTGCCAAAGCGGTGAGGGATGTAGAGAGGAAAAAAGGCTGTGAGTTCCCTCCTGCCTTGGCTGTTGTGGAGGTGATTGATTGCCGGTGGGATTGATTGTCAGTGGCCTGTCAGAACAGTGGTTTGGGGTGTTTTCCTAAACTCTTCTGGAGTGTGATGGGAATTACTCCAGCAGTGACAGCAGCTTACTCCTGGTAGCCACCTTTCCAGACATCTTGATCTTTTCCCCTGTCACAGGACGAGTGCATGCCAGTCATGTGAACGGAGGAAGGGCAGAGGAAAGTACAGCCTGCAGGAGCTGGATGCTTTGCTTGTGGTAGATTGCTGCTAGATGGCCTTTCCCCAGGTGCTCCCTCGACTTCGGTAGGAAATGGTTGCGTACACTTAACAGCTATTGTGCAGAAAAGATGTTTCCAGCAAGCATCAGATGTAATACATATGTTCAGTAGCTCTGGTTTTGGGAAGGGCAGGTCCTATAGCAAATGACTTTGTTGCTGAAGGAGACTGTCCTGCTGGAAGAAGTTACTCCTCCGAGCATTTTCCAGCCAAGTGCTACCTTTTCCCCCCTCTATTGCTTATGTTATTATTATCAAGACAGGCAAGGACTTGTATTCTTTTCTTTGCATTCTTGGACTGTCCTGTTCAGGAAGACTTAGAGATAAATTCCTTTTGTTAAGGGAAGCTGTTTATATTTTAATCTTTGCATTTCCTTGCTTCTTGGAAGGGATGTGTCTCTCCTTTTGTATCTCTTGCTCTCCTTACTGTTATCTTCTCTGACCCAATTTGCTGACAAAGAGAAGGCAGTAAAGAGAGAGTGACAGAAGTTGTTATAAGTGAACAGTTTCTTTACTTGCAGTCTTACAGTGATTCCCTTTTTTTTAAAAAAAAAAAGTTATCTTCTGGCTTATCTTAACAGCTGCCTCTGCTCTAGGGGTGTTTTAAGTTCAAGTCCTTCCCCACCTGTGCATTCTCCTCCTTGCCTGTGGCTCCTGTAGGCAGCTGTGTCACTGAAGGGCTGGTGGAGTCTTGAATCTGGCCTGGGGTCTCTTGCCTCAGTGCAAGCTTTGGAGAGTTAATACAACTTGTTGTGTAGCCCTGAGATTTTGGTGATTGGCAAGAGCAAGGCAGCAATGATGAGTTACAATCATAGTCTAGACAACATTTTTGAGCTCTGTATGTCATTCTGGAGGGCTGTCAGCCTCCACAGCAGACAAGACTTGGGAGGACACAAAGCTTAAACTCAAGGCTTCTTTTTCTTTTTTCTCTTAAAGGTAATCTTTGTGAACTGGAATGGTTCTGAAAGTAACGATCCTTCTGTTTCTAAATCTGTTGCTGGTCTCTTTCAGTTTTTAAATATTTTGGAATATAGTTTTCCTTAAAGTATACTATCATGTACTTCTAATGGAATTCTCTAGTTTTTCCAGTCTTGCTGCTTTAAGTACAGCTGTTGCTATTATTGTGGAAAAATTACACCACAAGAACTAGAGTAGAATGAGAGATGAAAGTGAAGTTGCAATTTAGCTAACTTTTTTTTTCCTGATTTCCTTAGGGAAACTCCAAACTGGTGCAAAAAAACCCCAACTTTGAATACAGATACTCTTTCTAGATTTCTAGAAATAATAAATCTTCCTTTTAAACTTCGACTTGTATTTTTTTCAACTTAATAAAAGACACCTCACCTTTACCTTGCAGCAAATAGATTTGAAAGTTGAAATTTCTGATGTCTTTTCCTTGAATAAAAATAATATTACTATACCGCCTTCATTTTTTTACTGTCTTTAGGTTTCAGGTTAGCTAGGTTGTATTTGTTGTATGCTAGCCAAAAGAAACTCAAGCCTACACTGTAATGAGCTTTTTGAACTCTTGCAGATTGTAGTTTTTGTTTTCTTCATGGGTGGCTTCTTGATTTGTGTTTAATGTCTTAGAAAATAAAAAAGCATGATAAAAAAGGTTGGGGCAGAGGGGAAGCAAACAGTTTTTGGCTGTTCCTCTCACTGTTAATTGTCAGGAGTCTGGATGAGATTTTTGGGGATGGGCGAAGGATTGTAGAACTTGGGGAGATAAGAATTTCAGGTTTTTCTACTTTATTTTATCCTACTGTGCTGGAACTCCTCCTGTATTCTATACCAGACAGCTGTCTTTCTCATGGCTGCTGGGGGGGTGTGTCTTCTCTTACCTCACCCATATCATCATGTGTTTGCGACGTTATTTAGATGAGGCTGTAAAATGTGGAAGGGGTTACCCGTAGCCTGGGTCAGAAAATGTCCAAGAGCAGTGGTTTCTGGAGAGGCAATTGCATGCCTAGCCAGAGAAGGGATGAGAGAAGGCTTTTAGGACTTCATGACAAAGGTGGTTTTACCTTCTTGAGGAGTTTGGGTGTTGAGTGAAACAAGCACGAAGCGAGCAGGGAATGTGAATGAGAGGCTATGTATACCAGTGCGTATTTATGGCCAGAACTCCACCGTGGCCCTTGGTTGCAGAGGATGGGGGGCCCTGCTCTTGGGGGAAGGTTAGTCCTCAAGTGGAGAAAACAGTGTGTGCCGCAAGTTGTGCTTTCTAAGCGGGCAGCAAAGTACAGTGTAGACTGGAAACAAAGCAAAGATTTCTGAGATCAAGAATAAAATAAAATATTGATTCCCTGAGGATTTCAGGGAAAGGTCTGTGTTCTAGAACAGCCAAGGAATGTGTACTTGTCCCAGGCATAATAAGACACAACATGAAAACAAAGAAAGGTAGAGTGCTGGAGCAAGTGATTTTCTTTAATGCAGGTACTAAAAATTAGCCCTTGATCTCAGGAAAGGGCATCGTGGCCAAAGCAAATGTCTCTGCGTGAGGTTAAAGAAATTATCCATTTGTTCTCGTGGTGCAGATTGCATCGCTTCCCTGTGTAGAGGCGTTCCTGTTTGAGTGCCTTTAGGAGAGGAGCTGCCCTGACCTGGAGAAATTTCTCTCGGTGCTAGTTGCCGGTTGTCGTGGGTCAAGGCAGTTTGTGCTCCCCAGAACAGAGCCTTATCCTTTTTCCACCTTTATTGCTAGTACCCACATGTAGTCGCAAGGACCTGCTCACAGAGGCTGTCATTAAATACATTAAATGTTAAGGAGGTCTATCAGTATTTTGCTTTGAGTTCTGGACAGTTTAAAAGTATGTGCTATGGGGAGAGAGATGTTAACAGTGCACAGTGAGGGTCTCTAACTGCATGATATAATTTCTGGTACTTTTGCCCTTTGAGTGGCAAGTGCATTGATTTTTCATTTAAAGAAAAAGCCAGCAAAATGAGCTTCAGAAATAGATACCTCTCCACAGAAACCACGTAAAGATGCCATGGCTATTTAAAGAAGGGGACAATTAAGAGGATTAAATGTGAGAATGTTGATGTCTCACCGTGGGTACATGCACCGTCCGTTTGATCAGTGTTTGTAACAGAGGTAAGGAAGTTTTGTCACAAGGACTGTCTGGCCTTCTCAAATGGAAACGCTGTCCATCCCCAGTACAGGGAGAAGCATTCTGGCTGCTGAGACCACAGCCCTGGGGGCAGTGATGCCAGCTTGATCTGGCCATACCCAGGGCTGCTTGTCCCCACCCTCTTGACTGTGTTTTGCTTTGTGTTTGCATCGTGCAACTTTGTAGTAAATCCCATTTGGGAGCTGAATGTTGCTTCCAGGTTGTTTTTCAGGGGAATGGGTTTGCTGTCCAGCCATGCGGACAGTAGCGCTGGCACAACCTGGGAGTGGTGTGCTAGTGGGAAAGAGCAGCTGCTGCAGTGAGTGTGTCCAAGGCCTGAGAAGCTGCAATTAGCAAGAGGGAAAATGGGTAATTTAATCAAGGCCAAATGTTTATTACCCTTGTGGTGCCTGTGAAATCTGAAAGCTGTCTGTCAATGTCAGGGCATGTTGCTGTCTCTCTAATTGGTGGGATTAGCATCAGGTTTTGGTTGCCATCTTCTGTTTATCACTCTTCTGTCTTTTGTTTAATCTTTGCATTTATTATTTGTACCATGTGCTGATGAAAGCGAAAGAAACAACATACATAGTGTAATGATACTGTCTGGAGGTTTAGATCACTCTCACATTATCGCTACTTTGCACTTGTGTAAAAAGGTGGCTGGCTGTGGCTTCTCCTTTCCAGAGTATGTTCCTTCCTTAAAAAAAGTACCAGGATTGTGGAATGCACCTCAGCAGCCTCAAACACAAGCTTCCGGGCATAAGAAATATGAAAAGTCAGATTGTTTGTGCAGGGGATGTTGAGGTGTGGGAGACAGCAAGAACAAAGACTATTTTCTTAAATCAAGATGATGTTGTAGGAGTGGTGTCATTGGTTAGGTTTTAACTTTCTTGTCCACACATGTCAACAAATTGAGGGAACAGGACCAGAAGATAAACCTTATAAACTAGGTGCCTGTCAACACTTAGTGTATGAAGTGTGCCGCAAGCTCTAGCCTTGGTAAAGCAGTTGCCTTGAAAACCGCATGGCAAGATGACCGGTGCATAGAACAGAGAAGAATTGGGACTGAAGAAATTAGCTGCTTTTGAGATGAGGTATCTGGAGAAAAACTGTTATCCCAGAAGATATTTTTTTGAAAAACTTTCCTCTCAGTCCTGAGATGTGGTCCTGTTATCTCTGGAGGAGAATTTCCTGGGGAAGCTGTTTTTTTGTGTGGAGGGAAGCTCTGAACTCCCGAGAATGCACAGTAAGATTTACCCTAGCCAGCACTTTTTAAGTTGCTGTCCGCTGTAACTTCACATCCTGTTCTCCAAGGAATGTGAGTAGCTAAGGCCTTTATTATGTGATCTGAATTTGTTTATTCTATAATGACAATAGTTAACTACTTCAGAGAAATAAGACCCTGATAATGAGTATCTGAGGAAATGGATGATCTGCTTAGTCATGCAGACTCTATAAGAATTTTTTTTTTTTTTCCTGACTCTCCCTTGGAAAAAAAACCAAAACTGTTTAGAGGTGCCTTTTTCTTCCTCTTGTACTTACCATGGCACTCATGAAAAACGAGAGAGGAGATCTTATATTTCAACTAAATCAATACTTCTAGTCAGTGAAATGCTTATTTTAACAGAATAAGATACAGGGCTGTTAGTGTCTGCTGCCAGGGTGGAACCTTTTGGTGAATATATGTGTGCTTTTATTGTGAGGAGAAGGTACATCCTCTAGAAAGTCTTTAACTTTTGTCATTTGCTTTGATTCCTAACAGTAGCGAACTATGAATGAAATAGAGTGAGATTTCACAGCATTGCCAGTAAATCTGCTCTGGAAGTGCTGTGTAACTAGTTTTCTCTGTTAAAGAATGCTATTGATTGTACCCAAGAACTCCCATCAAAAGAAGAGTTATAGTTGCTGTTCAGATTTCTGAGTTCAGCCCAAATCAATAACAATCAAGGATTCCTACCATTAGACAAATGGATAGTTTGTGTAAAATGACTTGGCAGCCTTGATTCAAGACTAATAATTCAAATAATCCAATAATTCAAGAGGAGGGGAGGAACAATAGAGGTGGCACTTTTCCTTCCCGGTATGTTTTGGGAGACATCAGCAGCTGAGTGTAAGGATGCTGACTTCTTACAAGACATGGTCCCCTTCGCTTGGGGAGGTAACGTGTCGGCAGGACGCTAGCAGAAGGGACTTGCCTGCAGTTCCTTCTGTACTGGCTCGCTGGGCACAGCTGCCAGTCAAGCAGCATTTGCAGATGCTGAGTGAGCTCTGATAGAAAAAGTGGTCACTTGGGGAATGCAGTTGACTGAAACTTGCATTTAGCTTTGAGGGAAAGAATATCCAAAAGGTTATGGCTTTTTTGAAGATCACAGCTGAATGCTCTTTGTCATTCTGCTTCAGAATCATGGAAACATAACATTTGGATTCCGCATGGGTATGAATATATCTATACAGTATTGCCTGTTCAGTAGGACAAGTACTAGAAAAGACGTGCCTAGCATTTATGAAAGTTAAGTGAATCTATACATTTGGGACATAGTAACATTTTTACTCTAAAAGAGTTGTGTCTAGTAGCCAGCGGCTACTTCTGTAGAGGACTGTCACGGTGCCTATTCACCATATTTTTCACTATTTTTCAACAGTTTGCTAATACGTCCCTTCTCAATTGCACCTTCCTGCCTTAGCACTGGATATCCTCGTGTCTGTTCGTAATGGTAGTTAACGTCCTGTTTAACGCATGCTGGGACTGGACAGTTGGGTGTGTTTACCCAAAGGGTATGGTGACCTGCAGTGTATGTTATCTTCCTGTTCATGTTTGTGTCTTGCCTTAGCCAAACTTGCATTGTGCTACTTTTGAAGCTCTTGAAAGTAAGGTCAAATATGTAGAGTCACATATGCACAATTTTATGAGCTAAAAGTGCAATATGTGTATCATGACACTCATAGCAAGATAATACTTGTCTCAAATTGGGGTGATTTTTATGCATGTATGCAAATGATCCCCTGAACAGTGTGTTGGATTGTCCGTACAGTGTGGTGAGAGGCAGTAAGCTGCATTCTTTTCCCTTGCAGGCCTGTCCAAACCACTGGGAGATTTTGAGCCAGCGAAACACAACCAAAGTGGCAATTCCATTACTAAGGACAAAACCACGGGAGGCTATTTCGTCCAGTTGCTTTCCATGTGAGCTGCCTATAGTGTCAATCCTAAGTGTTATCAAAACAAAGCATTTGTGCAGGGTAGATCAGGATCAGTGTGACAGTTTTATTTTGACCTGTTTAGTGGGAAAGGCAAATATCAGCAGGTTTTGGTGACTTTGTTCTCAAAACCAGCAGAAAAATGACCTTTGTAAGTGGCACTTACTGTAAGTTTTTCCAATTCTGTGCAAGTAGAATATTCTGTTGGAGAGTATGACTCTGAATGTAACCCATGTTTCTGACAGTTTTTAATCCTTGGTGTATTTTTTTAATCTACAGTGGAGTCCAGTAAAAATTAGTTTATCTGATTGCTTGACAGACTGGAGCAACTTGGGTCTAACATTGCCATCTAATTGTCATCTTCATATCTCACAAGTACAAAACTGTTTATTTCCATTTCCTCCTACTTCAGGATTTTTTGGTTTTCTTCTTTTTTTGCATTTTGTTCAAGTTTCTTGGTAAATGTAAGTGGCATAAGTAATGCTTTCTTGTCACTAGTGTAATTATCATTGCTGGAGGTGGGGTAGGGAGTAGAGAGGACCAAAACCATGTTGAATTCTTCCTTTTTCTAAAAAGTCTGTAAATGAAAACCTGAGTTTTTAACCCAGTTCTGAAGAGGAAGAAAGATGAGGCATTGAAAACAAACTCCCAGTCCTCTGCAGCTCATTGTAGTCAAATGCAGCCAATATGACCAAAGGAAGAGCTGAGTCGTGTTTACTCTGTGACCTGTTTATGACCATGTGCAGTGGGACTGGCGTCTGTCTCATGGGCTGGTGGGTTTCCCTGGACCGCTGCTGATGCAGAGGGTTGTTTCCTGAGCAGAGACACAGTCAAGGGCAGTGAATCATTTCCCCATAATGAAATGTACTTCTCTGGGGGGCAAAGAAAGAAGAGTGTGTGGATGGGGTGATACTGAGAAAACAGGATAGATCAGCTAGGCCTTTCAGCATTGGGAAAACATACAATTTTCCTCATTCTGAAAGATGAAAACATTGTTTGTGAGCTATGTCAGTCTGTCTGTGTAGGGTACTTTTCAAGGAGGTAAGCCATAATGTTAGTGTATCTCAGTGACCAAAGCCATGGCTTGGCTGCATAGAGTGGCAGTGACTGTTCGTTACTTGAGAGGGGATTAGCTCTTTGCCTTTTCACTCCTCTCTGTTCCACTGCTTCTGTTTATGTAATTTATTCTTGATTTATTACATAACTTCTTTCCTGGCACCTGTGTGTAACAAGAGCTTAAACTCCTAGAGGGATCTTTCTGTTATCTGGATCTTCGCTCTTTGTGGGTGTTGGCTCTCCTCTTGACATAGTTTGGGTGCTCGCAAAGAGAAGGCTTGGCCTACGTCTCCCATGAGCTGATTTTTAAAATCTATCTTTTGGAATTTGAGTATGGTTATCATTAATGCAGGGTAGGCAAATTTGCCCCAGATTTATCTGCTATGTAAAACGTATTTAATATAATTTGTGTCCTGACATGCCATGTCCTGCTATTGACTTTTCCCCATCATTTGAAGTATTTTCTCAGGATTTTACTGCTCTCACAGGTACTGGCTGTTTTTTTATAGCTATAGCAACATGGTCAAAACCTGCAAAAGTATACTTGGAAGTGGCTTTTATGTTGAAATGCTGTTTGCTTTGAGAGCAGAAACAGTGATCAGGGAAGGAAAGTTTCCTTTTCTCGACATCGTCTTTCGCAGGGAGTGTAAGTGCTATTTATACAGCAGTTGACAGAGCTAAAAACATAAATGGGGATTCTGTGATGTAAAAGACAAAATTTTTGTTCGTTTGTGATGATGTTAATCCGGATGAGTATCGGGAATTCCTGGAAGCAAAATTGGTCACATGCTTCTTGCCTCAGATAGCCTGAACATTGATGCAGTGCAAACCAAACTGCTCTTCTGGATAGGGCAGTTCGCTGATGAGGACATTGCTACTATTTCAAAGGAAAGAGTTGATTCATAGGCAGCCAACTTCTACTTCAATATGATAAAATAAAATTGCTTTTAAAAACAATCCAACATTGTTTAGGCAAAGAATTATATACATACATATATACAAACACAAAAATAGTTTGCCCATTTCTGCTGGCCCTGTCCAGGGGGAGAGAGCTTGTCAGTGCCTTAGAGGTCTGTGTGGAAGTGAGTGCTGACATCTTATGAAGAGTATTCAGTTTTCTTCTTCAAAGGTTGCAAAAGCATTGATACAATCGGCAGTAGGGTGTACCCGCATCCTTCTGAAGCGCAGGAGAGAGAGGACCCTGTGGCAGGAGGTTCCTCCAGTGGTTGATGGATGATGCTGGGGTGCGCGGCTGCCACCAGTGCGGGTTGTGTAATGATCCGCAGATGCTGCCGTTGACTCTCGCTAGCTCGTTTTGTTTGGGATCGCAGTGGGAGCCAGGCCTTATGTAATGTTCATTGTCACATCCTCTGTTCCAGCACTGTCATGTCAGCAGAGGGGAAGGATTAGCTCTGCCTTTTCTTTCTTTATAGGTTGTTTTTAGTTTAGGGTTTTTTTTTTCTCCCACCCCTTCTTGCAGCAGCTTTTGTTGTTTTTGTTGTCAGGGAACAACTGGTTTCGGGCCGGTTTTAGTATTGTGGTGCCTTTTAGGAAGGAGATTGTTAACCTAGGGAGAATAAAAGAGTGGGTTCTGCAACTCTCCCAAGAGTGATCTATAGAAGTGTGTTTTAAAGTGCTCTGTTATTTTTTTCTCTCTATTCCTGCTCCCCACAGATCACAGTGGTCTCCCTAATACTTGCATCAAATGTGGGTGAAGACTAGATGCGTTGTGCCTGTATTGGCACGAGCTGGGAGAAGCACGCTTACCTTCCTCAGAGTGTCGTCCAGGGCAAACTGATGCTTTCCAATTTATCATTTTACAGACTGCTGCTTTTTCCTTTCTTCAGTTTAATATTCCTGTAGTAAACACATCGCTTAGGGGGGGGATTGATGCCACTTAATTTTGTTGCAGTTTGAACAAGAGGAAATGAAGGAGGAGAATTGTTTTCTTTCTTCCCACCTAGCACTGCGTGGCTACCGGTTATCTGTGAGTCACAGCTGAAAAGCCGTATTGCGCGAGACTTAACAGTCTCAGACTGCGAAGGAAGAAGGGATTTAAATCACGAAGTAACCAATTAAGGGTGGCTTTAAGTGCAATTTGTGGGGGTTGTCACTAGGGGAAAGAAGTTCCCGTTGATTTTTCAGTAAACGTGTGAGTTTGCTGTGTTAAAAACATATAGAAGATTTGCTAGACTAGGGTTGGTCAGTGACACTGTTGGTTCTTTTTTGAGAAAATAATTATCCTTTTAAGTGATTCCCCCCCGACTGTTTTTTACATAATAATGTAAAATAGATATGTTAATATGTTACATAATGTAAATTAGAGAAGTTCTAATGTACATTAGAATCAAACTGTCCAAACCCCCTGAGCTCAGGTTTATTTCTTATTAGACTTTAAAATTGAACAGAAAAGTATTCACTGTTATTTTGTAATTACATTACAAGTTATTACTTGTAAACTGTTACAAGATTCTTTTATCTTGCAGAGAAGCTTAGGCTCATGATTTCTTTATTGATCCACCTGTATGCTTTATAACAATTTTCCATTAGTTACTGAAGGGTACCTATACGGTACCAAGACTGTGAGCTAGCGAATAGATGATATTTCTCCCAGGGACCCAGCAGTTAGCTTTGCGTGCATCCAGTTTGAAGTGTTTGTGTGCAAGCTGAGTGTGTGAGAAAAATCTCATGGCCCCAACCAGCCAACCATTTTGCTGTTTTGCTGGCAAACAACAACAAAAAAGATAAAGGCAATTACAACCATGTTTTATGGCAATAATATAGCCGAAACTGAAGAGCATTATGCAGCACTGGCTTTGAAATACCTGGTTTTATCAAACTGTCTGTGCAAATCCTCTTGTGATTTGCCAGTGTGCTTGATCCTGTTCCTGTGGCCAGGCACCACAATGACCAACGTGAAGTCTTGGTTACAAAACAGGCTTTAAGGGACAAATCTTGATGAGTCCCAGATATTGGGCTTGACTGGAGGTTGGGAGGTGATGGAATCCTCTTTACTATTCAGCGTTGTAGTAGCATTAGTGTTAAACCTGCCCTTTCTGAAGGGATTTGTATGGGATGGGTGTGTACTTGGGAATAAGCATGTCTCCTGTGCCTAAATCACTTGTGTCGTAGCTGACAGAGCTGCTGTAAAGCCATGTTGGCTTCTGTGGCTTCCTGGAGGTGCGGGGGAATCCTGCTCCTCCTTGCTCAGGTGGGGAAGGAGAGCAGTCTGCCCTTCCCTGCATCCTTCCTTTTTGCTTGTTTGTGTTTGTAATGGTTAATTAAATAGTAGTTGAGTTTTTAGCCTGCTGATGAGTCCTCTGGTGAAAGTGGTGATGTGCAGGAATGGGCAAAGCCCATGATGTTTGCCGTTTTACTTAATAGTTTGGCTTGTGGCATGCGTGACCCTGTGGTGAAAAACTATCACTTAGAAGGGAAAAAGTCTGCTTTCACATTTCTCTCTTAACTTCATATGTAAGAAGAAATGGTGATTTTAAACCTTTGCGGAGTGAAAGAAAAACACGAGAACAACAGAAATGCATCCAAATTTGCAAGCCCTTGAAGTTTCCTAACTCATCAGCGGGCCTCCTTTCTGTGCAGGCTGAGGAGGAGGCAGTCATCGCCACATGGCATTTACTTACTATCTGAAATGTTCTACCTTAAAAAAAGCAAAGCCCAAAAAACTTCAGAACTATTTTTATCTTTGTTGAAAGGCAGGCCATAATACATGTGAGAGGCTGTCTTGGATGTTAATTTGATGTGCAGTTGATTGCAGGGTTTAGCTTCCTGGGTAGGATAAACATGACGGCTCTTTTCTCTTCCCTGAGTAAGCAAGAGGAATTTTTCAGAGTGTTTTCACCTAGTACCCCCTGCCTTTTTCTCAGCAGCCTCACCAGGCATTTAACGGGGCACTGTACTGTATGTGTGCGCTTCTGGCTTGCTGTCGTAAGCCATGGTGCAGCAGGTTTGGTTTGTTTCTTGCTGCAGGTGACCCTCTCTATGGCATGCTGCTTGGGGTGCACCTTCCCTCTCTGCAGCAGTGCAGGAGGCTGGGGGGTTGATCTAATGTGGGACAGCTGGAAAGTCCAGACAAACCGTACCTTTGCTTAATTGAAGGTAATCTGTTTATCTCTCGCAAAGTGCCCTTCCTACGGCGATTAAATGTGGAGCACGGTGCGCCGGATGGTGCAGAGGCAAGAGATGGGGCAGGTGGAATAACTCGGCTATGAAACAGCAGCGGCAGCTACAGTCTGGCCCGGTTGTGTAATTCCTCTCGGTGGAAGGCTCTGAACTGGGTCAGATCGGTGTGAGAAACGAGGGCAGTCTCGCAGCTGTGCAATGCCTACCTGCCTGCCGTGCTCCGGTGCCACCGGGCAGGGTGGGAGCCCGCCGAGACCCGGGGCTTACACAACGGAGAGCGGCTGGGGAGCTGCTGGAGCGAGGAGGAGGATGGGAGGGAGGAAGACAGTCAGCAGCATGACAGCAGGCACAGAGGAGTTAATCATCTTTGTTTTACCCAGCTTCTATGAGATTTAATTAAGTCTTTTCAAAATCTTCTGTTTCACTCTCCTGCGTATGGCTGGGGCTGCTGAAGGGGTGTCAAGAGTTAGCTCATAAAGGACTGGTACTTATTGCTAAACAAAAAAAAAGCTTAGATTAGAGCCCTTTTGTACTCCAGTCTGAGAGACTGCTGCTCTCCGCTGGGTTTGATTTTATTTAATGAAGTACAAGGACCCCTATCTTTTATTTTAAGCATTATTCAGTAAGTGTTCTGTGGTGATATTTTTTTTAAAGGTCCTGCAACAATGAAACATGAGAGATGAGACACAGGAGGATACTGATGGGAGAAACTGTATCATGTGTCATTCTTTGACCTGGAACGTTTAGTGGTGTTACAGCACTTCTGTTTTTCCTGTTTGTAGATGAGAATTCATTCTTGCCGTTTTAGTAGTGTTTGTATTTCTGCCTTTTCTTTTTTTTTCTGGGGGGGGGGGGGTGTGATTTTTTTGGTGCTTAGTTTTCTGGGATAGTAAAAAATGGACTGTTGATGTGGTTTCTGACAGATAGCATGTGAGGTGCTTTGTAGCACAGTATGGACAACATGAGAATAAATAAACCCCCTTGAAAATCCCAGGTGGCCAGCAGAGACCCACGAAGGTAGCAGTACTGACCATCTCCTTCTGAAATGGAAGGAAATACATTCAGCTTCACAATTACAGGTTTGAGTGCAACCTTTGAGTGCAATGTTTGTTTTTCTCAGTGCTGAATATCAGCTGGAAGGGAACATTGTTGCTATTTAAAAGTAAAAATAAGCCACTGTTTTGAAATACACATAGACTTTAGCACAGCATTTGTCAGGAGAAATTTGTGATAATAGATTGCTTTGTGTCTGCAGTCCTTGACTGGAGTGGCCAGACCTCAGAAAGCAAGCGGTGCTGGACCTCGCTGTGCCGGGGGTCACCGCGCTGCAGCAGGCTGGCAGCAGCAGGGCTGGGTACCTGCCTACCAGCGGACCACAGGAGCTGGATGAATCCATTTGGCTTGTGTAAACTGGCACAGTTCCACTTGAGCTAATTTAGATTTTGGCCTTTTCTACCATCTGCTTGACTAAGCCAACTTATTTTGTGTGACACGTGTAATAGCGTAGGGACGTCAGTTGTCTGGTGGTAAAGTGCTCCTGGGGCCTACTGGTGAAAGGCTTCCTATTCCAATACCAGTCTCCGCAAAGTCTGTTCTTCGCTTGCATTTGTTTTCTTTCAGACACTCTTCACTGTTATTGAGGAGCTGAGACAGGCAAAGCAGGAACTGATGACTTCAGCTGGAATAATTCAGCATACTTGACAGTTAGATTTTCAGCCCTGCTACAGAGGTGTTGAATTGTGTCTTTAACCTTCAAGTTTCTGAGCTCGGCTCAGCTAGTTACTGCTGAAACACAGCTGAAAATGAAATTTTTCTGTTTCTTGAAGTGTTTGTAGATGTGTATGCTGCCTTATCTGCTTAGAATTTTTTTTAAAAGAGGCTAATTAGTTCTCAAACATTTTTATACTGGAAATGTGGTGTAGGTAGGGGGCAGTGGAAAATGAGTGACGAGGAAATGTTTCCCTCTTCTTGCTTTAAAGCTTTCTGGGGAATGTGTGGGTAGTAATTCTTCTGAAGCTTGATTTTTGAACACATCCTATTGCTTTATGTTCTTTGAGATCAAGATGCTTTATTTTTTTTTCCTTTCTTGGTTGTGTTTCTTTCTTTTCATTCATCTTGCATAGCTCCTTTATGAGAATTCTTTGTGCCTGGAAGAGGAGCGCCCAGGAGTACCCGTCACTGTCCAGAAGTGGTAGTTCATGATCTGAACAGATAAACTTGTGACTTCGTGATTGTCCTGGCCCTCTCTTTAGGTTTTAGTGTTAGGTTTTAGTGTTGCAGTACGATTCCAGTGGTGATGCCCTGGAGTAACGTATAACAGAGGCGTTATGCACAGCCTACTCTGGGCTTGTCCTTTAGAAGGAGGAAATGCACATTCTCACTGATCCATCCTGCCTTTATGTTTACTTTTCTTCTTACCCTGCTTTACAAAGGGATGTGGAACCTTTAAAAACTGTATCTTCGTTCTCTTCTATCCGTACTGTTGTTAAGGTAATGCTGTCTCTCCTCTGTTAGTTGGAACAGACTTCAGACAGTCTGTGTTGAGTAGCTGGTGACCTTCGCAGTGGGTGCAGCTAAGGCAAGGGGTGGTTTCTGTCTGTGACCTACGGTCTGCATACTGCAATGATGTTTGCGGTGCTCAGGTATCAGGGTAACAGGTATCCGTGTGGGATTCTGAGATTGATCCTTTTTTCTATGCTTTGTATTTGGACAGTAGTGTTCTGAAGTTGTTCACATAAGTTATATACTTTTGCATCTTTATATAATCAGACATTGATACGAGGGATCTTTCTGCTATGTGCATGTCAAGGTTACCAAGAAGAAGGTGTTTTTTTGAGGGATTAGTTAAGATATTGGTTCTGATATTGGTTCTGCAATGCTAGCCCTATATCATTAGGGTACATTGCTTATGGGATCCATTTTCTACACAAGATATTGTGCACAGTCTGATATAACTGTTATTTGAAAGACTGACGGCAGGTTTGTGTTTTTATATGCAGTAATCCTGCAATGATTTTGAGCCTTGAGGCTCAAAGGTGGGGCTTTACTGGGCTCATTATTTACCTCTTCTTGTTTCTCGCAGGGCTGCCTCACGGTAGAACATGAGCAGGTAATGCACAAGGAGCACCGCTGGGAATCATGTCGGACGAGTCAATCTCAGGGAGTGATCCGGACCTGGACCCGGACTTGGAGCAGGAGGATATGGAAGAGGAGGAGGAGGAAGATGAGGAGGAGGCGATGGAGGAGGACAATGATGGGGATGACGAGGAGGACTTGCTTGATGAGAGTGGTAAGTGAATGGGGTTATGAATCTCTGTGTACATTTGTTATGCAAAACTGATGTTACCAATTTTGGTGAGTGACACCTTGGTAGATAGCATAAGGGTTAGGATTTGTCCAGTGCTTGGTAGGCAGGAGTGCTTATGTGGGTGTTTAGTTTAAATAGGGATTTAATGTAGGCTACGTTTGGACTCCTGGCAAAAAAAAATTTCCATCCGGAAAACAAGCCACAAGCATAAATTGTAGGGAGGATATAATTTTTAAAATAGCTACAAATTCTGGGGAAACAATTATATAAAGAAGTAAATAAATAAATTTACAGTTACTTGTATTATTAAAAGGATCCAGTGAAATTGAATATGTTTGCATCACTGGCTTGCCCATAGGTCAACAATTTAATGGATGCTTTGGGCAATTACTGCTCATTTACAATAATCACCTTTAACAACTGGAAAATGTTATTTTCTGACAGCGCACAGGTTGGGTTGTTTTGGTTGGTTGGTTTACAATATGAAAGGTGGCAGTGCTCACTCAGTAGGTTGTCACCTTCTATGCTTGCGTGTCCCAGTCTCCTCTTCAGTTGGGACCAATATAGTTGTCTGTGGACCTGTGCTGTGCAGGTTACATTTACACAAGATCAGGTAACTGTTCTGGTTCGTGGCATGGTCCTAGAAACATGTTTGTTGGTCCAGCAGAAGGGCTGATATTCTAGGGCACATAGACAGGAGTGCAGGGCTCAGGTGGGAATTCTCCCTGGTGTTTTCACCACCAGACTCCTGTATGATAAAACTACTGCCCAAGCTTAAGGGGGTGCTGTATTTGGTTCCTTTAAAATTGTGATTTTTAATAATTTTGAAGGGTATGCAGATTTTTGAATGCACCTAATTGAACCTACTGAGAATCTTCCTTTTCTTAGCATAGAATGTGTTAAAGACAGGTAACTTCTCTCTTCTAGTTGCTAAAGTATTTTGGGTTTCAAAGTACATTGTTGTCCTCAAGTATTGTTTTATTTTTTTATGTTCTTTCAGCCACCTGCTGCTTAAAGATGCTGTTTTGATTTAAAATGCTTATAAAGTGTTTACACAAATGAATTTTATTCTTCTGGTTTTACTCGCGTGATGGCTTTTTCTAATAAGAAGGTAGCAGAAATGGATGAGTTAGTTCAGGTAAGAAACAGGGGAATTCCCAGGAAACAGTTATAGGGCCACAGGTTACTTTGTCTCAAAGAGACTGGTGCTGACCTTGTCACTTTCTTCACAGGAACCTGCACCCAGCAAAGCAATAGGAAGTATGACATTGTAGACAAACTTCTTTTAACAGAGAGGAGTGGCTGTGTGTCATGTCCAAGTGGGTCATTCCCCCCGGTTATTTAGTCATAGACCTATATATTTTATCACCTACATGTATATTATTGTGGCTGAATACTCCTAATCGTTCATCAGGGTTATTCTTTCCAAAGCAAACAAAATTAATGTAGGTATATCAGAACATCACTAACCGTTAATGACAGCTGTTTATTTTCATCTTAAAACACTAGAAACATGCTGATGTTTTATATTTCTTTAATGACTGATTAAAAATAAATTAATAAATGTTGGAAATAGTGAGGAAGAGTAAAAAGACAATTTACGTATAACTAATAAAGTGGTTTTATAGCTGTTCTATAGGTACAGAGAAAACTCTCTTTCACAGTCTGAGCAAAGCTAGGTTGCCTCTGAGGTTTGAGATTGTTCCAGCTTTAGTTCTGTCTGCCAGAATATTGGGATGCTTTCTATGTGCTTAGCTGTATAGTTATTGTTTTCTGTGGAGGTGTCCACTCTGCTTTTCCTGATATCTCTTCATAGCTACGTACTGCCTCAGAAATGTCATTTGACATCTGTATTACCTTAGCAGGAGACTGGTTTTATATTAGATCTGTTTGGCCTATGAAATATAGCTAACTTCAGAATTAAGAGGATCATTTTCTTTTGCCCATCTGATGTTTATAGTCCTGTCTCTTTGTAGATGACCCTCATTCATAGAAATCCTCTTAGGAACAGACAGTTGTATCACAAGAAGGGCGGGCATGCACTGATGTTGATACTGTGAAGCTTTTTAGAAGCTTAATTTTAATAATTTCTGTTAAAAGTTTGTTCTCACTGTTCCCAGCTGTGCAGTTCTCCTCCCCTCCTGGTATTGTGGTTGTTCTCTAGATGTTCCAGTGGGGATACTGGGAGGATCTTTCCTTTGTGGATGGGCTCTTGCATATGTCTAGCACTACAAGACTTAGAAGATTATTAATCTTTCATGGTTATTTCCTTGGAAGGCTGACAGGCTGCATATATGTTTTCTCCAAACTGAAGCTGGTTACTTGTTCTAAATAATAGTGGTTATAACATTTATAAAACTAACATTTTTACTGCTTGCTTGCAAAATAGTGGCTTTGTTTTGGGCATGTAGGTTTTCCATGTTTTGATGGTGACTCAGATTACTTCGGAACCTTCCAGGGTTAGTGTAATGTTACCCTGGCCTGCTGATGGTGGATAGCCTGGTCTCAGACTCAGCAGTGACTTGTGTTTTGCATGTTTAACCTGTTTTTGTCTTTTTGATTTATGTTGTGTGTGGAATTAATACTTGTGGTGGTTTCAGTTTCAGAATTTTCTTTGTTTTCTTTTACGTTCTGGTAATTAAGAGTGCTCTCTTCAGTTTTGGTGCAGTTTTTCTCATTTCTGCTCTGAGAACCTGAAACTTTGTTTGCAGTTGGTACAGGCTGTCCCATCCGTGTTGTAGAGTTCTAGTTTGGACTTTTGTGATACAAACTTTCAGTCTTGATGAAAGCAATTCTTAAACCTTCTTCCCCTGCCCCCAAGGAAGAAAAAGAGCACAGAAGGCTAGTTTTCTGAATATTCCTGAATAAGTGGAAGTTGTTAACCACACAGCTTACACCTTTGTACGTTTCTTCAGTGGCGGTCAGTTAATGAACCTTAGCGTCATGTGTAGGAGCTCTTACAGCTTTAGTCTTTTTTCCTAGAGTACTTCTTCCAGGACATACCTACCTTGACACTTACAACCCTTTCCCAGTGGCTGCCAGACTGCACACCCATCCTAGCAGCGTGCTTCAGTCCTAGCCACAGGCTTCCACTGCTTTTCCAGCCTTGTCAGCCCTGCCCACTGCATCTGTTTTCTCAGCACTTGTGGGCAGCAGCGCTTGTTTTATCATGTTCGATTTTGTGATATCAGTCCGTGACTGCTAAGAACTTTTTTTGTTAACTCCCAAAATCCTTTTCATTAGAGATGTGATGTACTGATGATTGTAGAGATGAAGGGCTGTTTCAAGTGCTGCACTTTTTCTCTGATCCTGGTATTGCTCAGGGCTGTGTAGAGCTCCATAGGAATAGAAGCTAATTTGAGCAGGGAGGAGACAAACCTCCAATATGGATTTTACAGATCATTTCAAATGCAGGAAGTGTTTTTACCTGAGCGCTTTCCCAAGGAAGACTGAATCCCACTGTAGTGCTGTTTTTTCACTTTCTGAATGTCTTTGGATTATTCCAATTGAAGTCTCTGGAATTCATTGTCTCCTACTCATACATATTGTTGTAATTCTGCTATTAATTGTGATGCCTTAATGTGCACAGGCATTCAGACACTGTTCTCAAAGTTGCATTTGCTTTACGGGGTGTGTGGTACAGCAGTCAGGGTTTGGAATCAGTCCGTCTGGGATACAGCAGTGGACAATTTCCCAATAGCACGGTAGTACTGCAATTCTAAATGTACGGATGTACCAGGCAACACCAAATAATAGCGTATTAGGTGCTCCTGTTGTGGTATGACACTCTCCATGCAGTTAGCCTTGTCTTCTGCCCTGTGTTGTCTGTCCACTTTGCCTGTTTTCTCCTGTCCCATCCCCTCTTTCTTTCCGCAGGGCTGAGGGCATGCTAGCTACATGGCGTCTCTGTTTGACCGGTGGAGAACAGAAGATGGGAGGCAATCTGCACTCCCTCTTCCCACCTCAGACTCACACTCTTCCTCCTCCTCCTCCCTGACGAAGTGCTAGAGCAAAACAAAACTGCTTTGTGTGGACTTTCTGTGGACATATAGACCCTAAGAGAGGAGTGAATAAGGAGCACAGTTGTGTTGTTGGTACAGAATCACAAGTCCCAGGAGGGTGGAGGACGCATGGGTGCCTGTGCTCTTTTGCACTGCAGCTTCTTGGTAGGGTGAAGGCACCAGGGCTGAGTCTCAGGACCTCTGAAAGACTGGCACAGGAGGTTAGTGAGGGGAGAGACTCTTTTCCTCACCCTAGCCTCTTAAAACTGTGCTCATTCCTGTCTGTGATATTTGATAGTATCATGACAGATTAAAACAGAGTTACCTTGTTTCTGGAGCATGATCCAGAATGTATTTCAATGTCTGCTTTTTGTTTGAGCTTGAGTTTCCCAAGATACCAAGGCAGGAGTGCTTGCCTTCAGATGACAGCCACTGTCGATTTGCGTTTGAAAAGCTCTTTGCTTTCTTTGAACTCTTGCTAGAGGAAAGCTTGTTTAGGTAAGGGGGTACTGCTAGATCAGCTTTGCGTACAATTTTTACTTGATGGTTGGGGAGAAAAATGTTGTTGTGAAATTATAGCAAGCATGAATTTTGTTTAACATGATGTTCCTTTGTGGCTCATCGTCATGGTGCATGCAGTAAGGGGTACAATTACACTGAAACTGAAATAAATTTCTAGCTGCCTGGATAATTTCCTTGTCTAACCTGAGGGTAAAGATCCATAGTTAACATCATACTTACTAGAAAGTTCATTAGTACCTGGAGTTATTAAAGCTGAAATTATTTTGGAAATCTGCTTTTAAAGTGATTTGAAAGTGTGGGCTAATATTCTCTTCTCTCCCTGCCTGCAGTCTGTAAGTAGTTTGCTTTTTATTTTGTTGTTTGCTTGTTTGTTTGGGGTGTTTTTATTTTTTTTTTTTAATGGTACCCGAATGCATCCTTGAGGTGCAGGGAGCTGCTGCTCATTTTGGGAGACCATGTTGTTCATGTGCTTCCCACCCCAAAGTTGTTCCATCTTTTCTTCTCCCCAGCAAAGTGCTGGAACAATACAAAACTGGTGTGTGTGGGACTCCCCAGCTGAATGTGTGGGACTGGGAATAGAGCAAATTTCTGTCCTTACAGGGGAAAAGAGGAAAGTCTTTGGTATAAATTTATTCATTTAGCAGGCTCCTCTGCTCATGTACACACGTTTTTGGTTTTCATCTGAAGTTACTCTTATAAATTAAGTCACGTTATACTCGTGTGAAACTCGGAGGCAGAGGAAGAGTGTGGAGACAGTCTCCTGAATAATACCCTGCTAAGTTATATCCTATTCTATAGAATTTTGTATCCAGATTTAGAAAGCCCCATAGTGCTGGAGGAAAAAAAAAGAAAAAAAAAAAAAGCTGGGGGAGTGGGGGGGAGCTGCTGTTAGAAAGTAATTTGTCTGTACTTTTTACTTGAATTGGATGGTCCTGCTTGTATCGGTAAATGGAGATTAATCCCAGCAACCTGAAATCTTTTTGCCTTTACTTTTGGCCACACTGCACACCATTTGCTCTTAGGAAACACTGATTTTAAGTTGTCCTCCCTATCTACTAGAAAATGAAATGCATTCCTTAAGAAGAGAAGGAGAAAATTTGTATTTATTTCCTTAATCTCTCAACTCCTCTTAGAAGGCAGCTTTTCACAGCTGTGTGTTTGGGTATCGAGGGTACATGGGAATCCAGAGGTTGAGGCAGTCTCAGAGGCTGTAGCTGCTCTTTGAGGAACCCTTTCACGAGATGCTTGACTGGTTCTGGCTTTCTGCCCCAGACTGGTGATACATGTGCTTTGATCTCTTGTCCTTGTTGAGCCAGAGGCTGGTGTCAGGGGCTGAGGAAAGGCTCAGGACTGACAGAGTAAGCCTGGGTGGAGAGGAGGCTCTTTTTGTTGGCTGAAAAAGGTGTGGAAAGAAACAAAAGTCAAGGACTTGCCTAAATCTAGAAAAGTGCTGAAGACGATCAGGAGGGTTCCTTTGATTTTAAACTCTGCTGTATTCTTTGTGTATGTATGCCAGAGTGGTGGGTGCCAGGAATTAATAATCCTATAATTTAATCCACAAGTTATTGTTTGCAGTGTACAAGGTGGGTTTCTGGGGGGAAAAGGAAGAGTGATGATTGACATCTTTCCATTTTTTCCTTCTTGGTGGACTTTCCTGTCTCCATTCATCTGTTGTGGTTACTTGTGGCTGGGTGCAGCTCCCTCTAGAGTCCACCAGGACTGTTTCTAAGGAACCTAGAAGGGCACAACCTGGGAAGCAAACCTCTTCTCAACAGTAACTGCCCTGATCCTTGTAAGCCTCAGAAAGCAAACCTAAACTTCCTTGTACCACTGTGCACTTTGCTGTTCTTAAACAACCAGGTAGATTTTAATGCTGGCAGTGACTTTCCATAGACTGTCTTCCAAGGCAATAGTTGCATGCAAAGGGGATGGCACGTGTGGTATGATACAGGTACAAAAGTAATTGCTACATGTGAAGGAATTTCCTTGTGAATTAACATCCTGCATACTGGTATGTGTTTAAATCTTATCAAATTGTTATAGGAGATTACCTTAGAAAACAATCCTTGTGGATCAGAGTGTTTAAAGATGCTTTGTCATATGGGTGCAGGGCGTGGGGTGCACCCTCAAGTCAGCTGGTTGTGGGTAACTCTGAGTTGGCAAACCTGCATCTACCTGCAGGTATTGCAGGCGTTTCTCAGGTGACTTGCTATAACTAAGAAGTTGGGGTTTTGTTGTTGTTTTCTCAGTTCCTAAAAGGGATAACAGCATCTCCGAAGTTGCTTTGTGTCTGTTAAACATATGCTCTCCGCCTCCGCAAATCTTACATTCGAGACTGGTGTTGGTTTCCTAAGATGCAGAAAGTTAGGAGCTGGCTGTCTTCTGTATCTCCACAATCCAGCTGAATAAAGTACAAAGAGATACTTAGTATCAAAGGTGAAAAGAGACTAGATACTGGCATTTGCAAATTTAGCAATCCTGGTTACTGAGTAGTGCAGGAAGGTTACATTGAAATTGTAGGGAAGAAGGTTTGACTCATATTTAGGAGAAGCCCCACTGATTTCTCTGGGAACTTTGCTTTGTTACAGAAGGCTGCATGTTTTACCCATTACTTTTGTTCTGGCAGTTTCTCTGTAGCACAGTCTGTCTTTCAGAACACATGGTGTTCCTCTGTGCAGTCTGAGGCGTTCGGACCTGCCTGGACAGCAAGTGTCTGTGTACCCAGCACGTTGTATGGGAACTGCTAATGCCCATGCAGACCTTGTGGCAGGCACCCAGCTGCCTTGAAGTGGCCTTACTGGGCTCACTAAATGGTGACATTACAAAAAAATCCTCTTGGGTGCTGTACTGGGAACAGCCAGTACCGTATGCTTTGTTCGCTCCCTTTCTGTTAGCTCTCATTGCAGGGGGTTGGACTAGATGACCTTTAAAGGTCCCTTCCAGCCCAAAGTGTTCTGTGATTCTGCAGATTGTCTTGCTGGGCACTTTGTGTTGAGGCAGTTTTGATTGTTGGAGGGTGGTGGAGGCAGGTGGAGGTCCCTTGTCTACAGGCTCTTTGCCCATAAATCGGAAAGGGAAGGGGAAGGTGGGAGGGGTGGCGCCTGGGGTTTGTGGGGGTTTTAGTGCCTGATTCCAGCATTTTAACTAACCCTGTGAACTGGGTTATTCTCAGCAGGGTGAGGTGTGGCTTGAAGGCTGCTGTGGGAAGGAAGGATGAGATCCTGAGAGCGCTGTCCCCTCAGCCCCCTTTGCAGGGAATTACAGACTGACGATGTTGCAGGTCAGTCGCTGAGCCTTTCACCGTCTGCCTGCTCTGTCCAAAAGTGCCAGCTCTTTCCTGGTCTCCTCTACTTATTCTAAGCAGGGGAAAGATCTGAATTAAAATATTTGTGACTCCTCTGCCCCCCTTCGAAGCTCTCTGACAGCGGCTTCCTTTTTGAGAGGGTGGCACAAAGTCTGGCATACTCTAAGTGTTATATAACCTGGAGTAATGACTTGCTTTACTTCTTTAAAAGGAGGTGATGACGCCAGAGCTCAGCTTCCTTCAGACCTGCTGATTGGGCACAGGGACTCGCTGAGCTCCTGAAATGATGTGGTATTATAACTAGCTATGCTTTTTTCCTCTTTTCTTCCTCCTTCCCTTTCATATATTGTGTATGATGAAACACAAACTAGAAATCCTTCTCTGCAGTTCAAGAACAGGCCACATCCGTGGCTCAGTATTTTCTATATATATGTATATGGATTTTCTCAAATGTTTTTCTACCTGTAACTACGTGCTTTCCTCTCTTAAAGCTGCCACGAGTGTGAGAGTAGCATGAATGCACGGGGAGCAGGGTCAATGAGCAAGTGGTTATTAGCTAAACAAAGAATTGCTCCAAATCTTTCGAGGGGAGGAGGAGTGTGTTGTTTCTTCTTGCTTTTCTGATAGGCTTTGCAGGATATAGAGGCTGTGCTGTATTGTCCAAAAACTTGCTTTTCTCTTTTCACAAAGCACCAGAGAATCTCTAATGAGGAATGGCCACACTTGCTTCTCTGTCATGTTTGCTACCTTCTTCCCCATGTACGTTTTCAGTAGTCAGCTTTGTACCGCACCTAGTCATTGCTAATAGAAACACTCTGTCACCTGCAACTTCTGAAACCGTGACAAAATCATAAGGAAACTAATTAGCAAATTTGTAATGTGGTATTTTCCCTCTCGAACAGGTAAGGAGTAGCAAAGTGACTTTGCAAAGGTCGCCTCATGAGCGTGATGAAGTCAAAGTCAAAATCCTCTGCTTTGCGTTTGAGGCAGTGCCCCTTTTATTTTCAAATGTACTGGGTGAAACACTTTTCAGTTTGACATTTGAGTTTAAACTATGCAAAGGGTCCTTTTTTTCATTTTTCCTTAATTTAGCTGGTGTTGTGCTGTTTTTAATGACTGGTTAAATAAAATGTACATGTAGCTATATGTTATGAGAGTGTAATATTTTTAGCCAAGAAGCAGCAGCATGTTTGGAAGGAGGGGGAACTGTTTTAATGAAATAACAAGTAATCTTCAGATTTTAAAACACTGTATCACATTAGTTATTTGCTTAATCTGTCATTTTAGTTTCCTGCTTAGACTTCGTAGAAAACTTCAACACTGAACTTTCAGAACTGTCTGACTCATCATTTGGGTCAGAGATTTTTGATGCAATAACTATTTTTTATTTTAATAACAGTAGTTTCTGCTACAGATGTTGAAAATGTTCACATTTTCTTCAACATGCGGTTCACTGACTCAGTCTGAAAAAAAATCCAAGTAGGAGTCAGAAGACATTATTTTTACTTGCAAATATGAAAATAGGAATGAGATACAAGAAAGCTACAAGATAAAATCTTTTTGGGCTAGGTGAACAGAAACTTCTAGTTTAATTCTCTGTCAAAACAAATTTTGCAATTAAAGCATCTGTAGGTAATCTTCATCTATGTAAAATATTTAAATACTTGAACCATTAGAAGCAATTTTAGAATGGCAGTTGTGTGTACTCTTAGCTTGTGGTTTATGTCAAATTTGCACTCAGATGAAAACTTGAATGAAGTTAAAGTTGTACAAAATCACTCTTCTGTGGTGTACAAATACATCATGTCATCTGTAGCAGCAGAAATGTAGCAAGTTATAGGGGGAGATGAGAATCAGTTTGTTGAATATGGCTGGAATTGTAACTCAGTGGGTTTAGCTTTGATTAAGATGATGATGAATATCTCTGATATGAATTCTTTGACTTAAAATCATCACATCTTGTCTAATAACAGCTTGTTTTCTTACATACATTTAAACAGCCTTTGAAAGCCTGGGAATGAAGTCTGCAGCAGCGGATGTTTTGCCACAGTGACAGTCTGAAAAGCATTTGCAGAAGGCACTGTTTCATCACTACCTGTATTTTGTGTGATTAGATTTTTGTTCCATTCTGTACAACTCCCCCCCCACCCCCTGTTATGATTTGGGTGAGTGTGGGAAAGAGAATAAACCAGGATATGAATACAAATAAAATGAGAAAAACCAGACTGATCAAATGTTATGCCTTAGACTTCAGTCCAAAACTCACTAAAATCAGTGGAAAGAGTCCTGTGCTTTTCCATGGTTGGTTTAGATCTTACTGGAAGAGAATTTTTATTTACAATGCAGTGTTTGTTTAAAAACAAATGATTCTCAAAGCCCAGCAATACCCAGTTGCCAACAAATAGTGTTCTGGAGTTTGATTCTGTCCGAACTGTTTTAGGTCGATAAACACCACCTTATACCATAACCAACTCAAAACTGATATTCTTTTGTGTTTTCCGTGTTGCTAAAACAATGTGGAAAACAGTATGGGGAAAGTAGCCTTAGTGATATCAGCTGCTATTGCACATACAAATAATTGAGTGAAATTTGGCTGCTGAGCCTTGTTTAATATCTTACAGCTCAGATTGGTAGGCAGCTTCTCTACGTGTTGGTGATTAGTGGGGTGTGCAGCAGCAGCTGGGGGATGTGGAACTGGTCTGCAGGCTGGGGAAGGGACTGCACAGCCAGCATGGAGCATCGGGGATGGGTGAGGAGGGTCTTTTCTGTTCTGCAGGGCAGCGGTGAGATGAGCAGCACCCAGGGCCATCACAGGCGAGACGAGAACCACCCCAGCTTGCAGGGACAGAGAACATGGTGGCACATCATGGATCCAGTGCTTCTCCCCGACACTGCATGTTGTGGGCTGGATCAGGTTGATGCTGAGCAGTCCCGGAGCTGCTCGGCCTGCAGAGCTCAGCAAGGGGAGCACTGGGTTGAGAGAACCAGGCTGAAGGTGGAGGACAAGCTGGTCTAGTGGAAGGTGTCCCTGCCCATGGCAGGGGGGTTGGAACTTGATGAATCCCTTCCAACCCAAACCATTCTGTGATTCTATGACAGTCATGGGAGTGGGAAAGGAGATACCCCAGCTTGAAGGGATGAGGAAGATGAGTCACTTGTGATATTTTGCAAGAGTTTGTTGAAACTTTTTAGTAGAACTGAGTTTAGTTTGATTCCCCTCCTCCCATCTCCAGTGTTTTCTGCTATAGAGAGGAGCTTGTGTCCTGAAAAACCTTACGAAGGAGCTTCTTGGGTGCGTAGGCAGATTGAGGTGTGAGTTTTAACCCTTATGAATTTGCAGTGCTCAGGGATGCTGACATTGCTGCTGAGAAGACTTGGCAAATGAATACAAACCGTGTTCTGAGGGTCTTAATCTTGATATTCTCTGAAAATACAAATTTTATAGTGTTTGTTTTTTTTAACAGGGGAATCTCCTGTGTTGTTTGCAAGGGAACCTCCCAAGTGACAACACTTTCCTGAGAAGCTTCTTCTAATGTATAGTACAGTCATACAGTTGCAAAGAGCTTGTGGTTTGAGCATGAGGTAGGGGAGGTGTGACACCTCGATAAGATTGCAAACCCTACAGGGAAGGGAGAACATTCTTCCTTACTGGCAAGGCTGGCCTCACAGAAAAGCTATTGAGTAAATGGGCTTATCCATAACAAGATTGCCTTCCATGAGGAGATAATTTTATAAACTGACTGTTTCTGGCAGATCTAATTCTTGGCTGTGTGAATATGTGTTTATCATGGCTAACGGTGATGGCTTCGCCGGTAGGCTGTTGTGTAGGAAAAGGAGAAAAGTTCCTTTCCATTTTGCACACTGAGCTGAAGAAGGAAATTCCCTTTTTGTTGCTCTGTGCAGAAGGACAGGTATAGGTCACCTGTTTCCCCCAGTGTACTGAACTTCCGTTTCCCTCGTGCTTGGTTGCATGCCTTGAAAAGTACCCAGCTGTATTTAAACAAATACTTGTCTTTAAATCTTGCTTCCCGGTTTCATAAGTCGGTTAGGTCAGATGCTGAGGTCGTGTTTGGTTATTTATTCCAACCCCACGAAGTCCTTATAAGGCATGCTGCAAGATCCTCAGCTATGTACTTTTTGAAATATATTTGTCCCTCTTTTCCCCCTTGATAAACACTGTACGTTCTTGTGTACCAGCCAGGCTCTTTGAATCTGTGACAAATGTGAAAGGCTGTCTTGTTACTGAGCCTCTTAATTTTAACACAGTTCATTTTTTCTTTGGTAAAATTTATATGGCCCTACTTTTGTAAAAAGCACCTTGGGTTTGTTCCGAAGCTGTGATGTACCCAGAAGCAATGAGGATATTTTGATGGTAGCAAGCATTCACTGCTCTCTGCCACACTCTCAAATGAAAGGTCTAATAAAAATGTCTGGAGTCACACAAGGGGTAAGCGGGCTCTGCCCTGGCTGTGTTTGCAGATCTCTAGGTGAACCTTTACTGTTGTGAATGCAGCACATTGTCCTGCCACCCTGCAGATCTGTGCCAGCGCTGTTCAGACACAGCCTGCTTTGGGCTTCTTGTGCCCGTCCTGGTTTTCCCAACTCTCACTTGCCAGTTGTTTCCAGCAAAGAGCTGACTTCTTTACGTGGACAAATGCTTGGTAGGAGTGAGCTGATTTCATTACATGTCTGTCAGCACAGGTTTGCTGTTGCTGCTGTTCAGTATGCCTGTGAAAGGAATCAGGCATAAAAAAGTCTGTAGCACTGAAGAAGACCAAGCATGATGGTTAGCTTCTAGGGATTCAACCACTGCTTTTAAGTGTTTATTCTCTCCTGTACCTGTCCTTCTGGAGCAGATGGGGAGAAAGACTCTCTTAGAGTAAGCTTATGCTCCACAAATTCTAAAAGGCTGTTTCCTAAAAACTGAGAAATCTCACTTGCTGCACTGAGAGCCTTCTGCAGCCTAGCGCTGCTGTACAAGCTGCTGATTTAATGAAGCAAACAGGATGCTCTTTCACCTGTTATTGTGCAAACAGGTTACCAGCTCCAAACAAATTGCTCAGGTTTCAGTCTCAGTTGTCCAGGTTTCTTGGAAGTTAGCAGGCATCACGCAAGTAGTTCATAAAATCACAGATACCAAGATAGTTTTCCAAGCCAAAAAGGCTGTACTGCTTTTTGCAACTCGTTCCCCTCCCTCTTTTCCTTTTGTACTGTGAAACTTGAAAGTGGGGTTACGGTCCCATGTGTCCCCTGTTCTGCACGTCCTGTTGTCTGTTGGGATTCCCCTTGCGTGGGGCCCCGTCAGAGCCTGAATGGTTATGTAAGGATTTTTATTTTATTCTCAGTCTTGGTCTCTGCCACTAGTTGACATGGATCGCGGGCTGAGTGAATGGGATCTGATCCGAACGCGTGCAGATCTGCTGCTCGAGATGAGAGAGAGGAGAGAGACCTCCCCCATACACACCCACTCAGCCTCCCTGCTCTTCTCCTCTCTTTTAAAACTCTTTTCCCGGGCATAATTTAGGCTGCTCTCGCTGATCCAGAACACATACAGAAGCCAAACCAGCCAGGCAGCGCGGCTCCAGGCATTGGTCCCCAGCGGAGCAGCAGCTACCTCAGGCAGGGCTGTGTTGTTTGACTCCCCAAGCAGGGGAGGAGATAGTGACAATTTTTATTGAGGCTGAACATGAGGCATATTTAACTAGTTATATAACAGTGACCCTGGTCTATCTCGGCTGGGTGCAGGGAGGATATATATGCATACTGATTCCCGTCACACCGGCTGGGTGGATTCAAGCACTGGGAGCTATTTACCAAAGTTATTTTCAGAAACCTTAAGTGCAGGTTTCCCTGCCTGTACCCTGGACTGTTTTATCAAGAGACATTTCCCACTTGTGAACTGAGCAGCCAGTGAGAGTGGATTTAATGCTCGCTGGGCTGCGGGCAGAGATAAGGAGTTGTTGGGAGTGACTGGAAACTTTTGTTCTGAAGACCCCGAGACAAGAATAGCAGAAGGGCTGAGCACGTGCGGCCACACTGAACAAGCGTTGGGGCAGAGTCGCGGGCAGAGCTCTTGTCTCAGTGCACTGAGCAGCATGTTACTCTTGGATGAGTCTCAGCAGTTTCCAGGTAGGACATAGGATGGGTTTTTGTGGGTTTTTGGTCGTGTGTGTGTGTGTGTCCCATTATCTGCTCCCTCTTTCTTTCCCGTTATAGACCATTCCTTCTCCCACCCCTGTGCTGGAGCACCCTGCTCAGTGGGCAGCAAAGTGCATCAGGAACCAAGACTCTTCTGTGGGGTCAGGATTTAACTTGCAGCTTACCTGGCGGGGATGGAAGTGGATGAATTTTCAAGAGTCTTGCAGTGCTTGTTGGTGTGATGGAGGGGATATGAGAAGGAAGCTCTTTCTTTGTGCTTTTAATTCTGAACAATTTGGTGATGTGACATTCTGGCTGTGGCTGTTCTAGTTTCTCCTGCTGTCGTTTTGTAGTGCTGCAAAGGTAATTTTTAGCAAGAGAGGAGGCAGCTGTCAGTATCAGTATGATTTTGATCCAGTGTCCTCTCCCCTAACCCCCTCAACTTTTTGTGTATACTTTCCCCCAACATCCTACTCGATAAGAGTTTTGAGAGCTTCTTTTGTCAGGGAAATATTTGGTGACTTGCTGACCGGGCAGCAGCCTGGGCACCAGGCAGAGCTGTTGGTGTTTGCTCCACGTCCCCTAATTAGTGCCTAATAGACTACAAGCTACTTGGCTCTCCCCTGTCTCCCCCCATCAAATGGAAGATGCTAGTGAATCTCTAACACGAGTTTACAGTTTTGGGGTGGCTGCTGCTTAGTTTGCTTGCTGGTGAGAGGACATTGTTGGAGAATAAACTTTGTTCAGATTTTAAGAACTTTCTAAACTTGTAATTTAACTTGTTAGTTTGAGGTCAGGTGGGGACACCAAGCTTCTTTCACCTTGTCAGTGTGGCAAATACCTCCAAAGTTCATGGTATGAACTTAGGCTGGTCAAAAATTGTCCTCAGGAGTTCCAGCTCTGGGTTCCTGGTTTATTGTAGGAGTCCAGTGCAGTGTGGGCTTCATGAGGAGTTTTTACAGAAATAAGCCATGCAGTATTTGTTGCCCATTAGTGGGAGGGGGGTGGATGCTAGCAAAAAAAAAATCCATCTTTTTTTGCTTGGTTGTGGTGGTATGACAAAGAAGCTACTTCTGGGAGAGTGTGAACTGAGAAGAAGAAGAAATTACGATACAAAATGAGTATGGATAAATGAGGAATCTGGGTGATAGAAGTGGCTTATGTAACTCAGTCTAGATAATAGGTATAAAAAGAGAAGGCAGGGGAGGGGAGGATGCTTTTGGAATGAGACTGTAGGTCATAGATGGAGGGAGAATGCAAGGTTAGAGGCTGCCTGAAAATTTTGGGTGGAAAGGTGTTTTGGAGTCATTTGTACAAACATAAGAGAGCAAGACTGCAAATTAACTTATCTTTGTACAGCATTGTGCTCATCAAGTTATAAAGTCTGGGGCAAGGTGTATCAGTCTGCTCTACCAGTAAGAGAATTATCTCTGTTGAGGAAGAATTTGCAACTGATTTAACATGGTTGTGTGCTGGCTGGTGGATCCAGGGGGGTCTCTGTCCCGCTTCCATAGCCATGCTGTCCCAAAAGGGTGATAAAACTGCACAAGGTCACAGAGTGAGTCTGGGTCTGAGTCAGAACGGCGACATCACGTTCTTCCCTACCTTTGTGCTTCAACTGCTAGCCAGTGTTTTTCCTCCTCTCTGGTTTACGTGACTTATTCTCACTCCAGGTGCCTGAACAATTCTTTGGGGTGTTCAGAGTAGCAAGTGCTAGATATGCAGTGCTGTCCTATCTGTTCAGTAATTTATAAATGTTTCTGGAAAGTTAGAGAGCATTTTTATGGTAGCAGCCACCAGCTAGTAAATCTAGGTTTGTTGCAGTACACTACCTATCCCCCATTTGAAAAGAGCCCATTGGCCTGCAAGAAAAATGTCTCTTTATTTAAAAAGAGCCCTGTCTCCTCCCCATATACACATAAGCCTCTTTTTTAACCATAGAGGTAGTTGTAATTTTAGCAGCCTTATGAAGGAACTGGTGTCGATGTTTTTTTCCCAGGCTGTAATGAGCTGAGCTATTGGAGTGTTACATATTTTTGATGGGGATGTCCTTGTGACGTTGTGGCTTAATTTTTGTGTGAGTCTGATTGCCATGAACAACTTTGCAGCCCTTTGTCAAACTCCTTTAGCAGCACACAAAGCAGCACTAATATTTTCAAAAGGAAAACTAGAAACAGATTGTTCTTTGAGTGATGGTGTTTCGTCCTGGTCTTATTAGCTTTCTCCAGTGCTCTCAGTCACTTTTCTGGCTGCGCTTGATGGGAGAAGTGCCAGTGAAATGCGGTGGCACACAGGCTCAAACTCAACAATTTGTGTTTTTCTCCCAAGTGATGCCTCCCTCATTAAACAGAGTCCTTAAAAATTCTTCTAAAATTACTTTAGACACTGAAACAGAAAAAGGGAATGAACTGAAGTTCTGTGCTTTGTTACAATTCTAAAAAAATCCACAAGTATGTTTTGTTTTTCCAAGTAGGAAATTGTATTTAAGGAAAGGAAAGAGAGCCTGTTGGTCGGAGTGTAGGACAGGGAGCCAGCAACTTGGGGGTTACTCGGTGTTGATACCTGCCTGATTTCTTTGCCTGAGTTTCCTCCTCTGCAAAATGGACAGGAGGGTGTTTCACAGGTTACTGTGGGGACTGTGTCATGCTTGTGAACTCCTTTGACACTGAACTAGATTGCAAATGCCGGCTATTGTAATTTTGAAATCTGTTCTCTTTTATATCATTGCTGTCATGAGCAACACCAAAGGAGCACTCAGATGCTGAAAGATGGTTTACGCTGGCATTATTTCTCTTTTAATTTAGGAGTGAGAATCATCTGTCGTCTCCCCCATCCCTGTTAACAGGTCCCAAACGAAGCTATGGTGAGGGCTTGAGGCAGATTAAAGTTCGGCTTGTGCTCATTGTTTGTTTGCCGTTTTGGTGGCCTTGGAAGCGTGTGGCAGCAATAATCCCTCCTTTATTATTTCTCATTGCTCTGAGGGTATCCTGGTATAAAGCTAATGCCACAACTCCCAGCTACCTAGTGTAAACTAATGCTTATGTAATCATTGCATAATGCAGAATGCTTGCTCCCCTACTCGTCCTCTTTTCTTAGTCCATGATATTTATCCCTAGAAGAGTCATGGTAGTAGCCAGCTGGATTCACTGCTGGGAACATGTCAAAACCCCTATGCATCTGTTTTCTGAAGTTGGGAGGGGAAATTTCTCTGTTACCTAAATCAATATTTATCCACCTTAATAGAATAGAGCAGATTATTATTTAAAAAAATAGTTTTGAACTATTGTGAAAATAAATAAGGTCTCATGGTTAAATCTGGATACTTGTGGTTTAGATCCCTATGGTAATTTTTGTAATTTTTGTAATCTGGCTGGCAAAACTATATTATGGGTTACTAGTTAACTGGGAAAACCAGAAAGGGGAGGTTCCAGTTCCCTCCTGTGTGCAGCTTGTTGAAAACTCCCCAGCACTTGAGCCCGAAACACTTCCTGACTCGGGTGCAGTAGTTTTATGTAACTTGGTTGCTCTCGCACACCCTCGGCTAAAGGACAAATGTAACCCATCCCTGCCTCACTCGCTACCTTAGCGGCTGCATTTCCTGGCTTTGTTTCCCTGTCTTGGCTAATGCCCACAGTGTCTGTGCAAGAGAAGGACACAGTTTACATTTTAGGTTTGAGGACTTCTCAATAGAAAAGTAATTTTGATTATACATCTAGAAGAGGGATGCCGGGTAGCAGCATTCAACATTTCTCCAGTTCTTGCCATGTCAAAGCACTATGAAAATGTTTGATTTGAAATTTCACAACCCTCCTTTGAGCCCATAGGAGCTGGAAATGGACACGAGATTGCCTGGTGCTCTGGACACGAGATTGCCTGGTGCTCATTCTTCCATGCTGCCTGCAAGAGGGAGGACAACCCAAGGGACACCCCACCTGGGCTGCCTTTGGGGGGCTTGGGCGAGGTCCCGGAGGGGCTGGGCACAGCTGCCCTGGCACAGGGCTGGCTGGAGCGGCTACCTGCCGCTCTCTGGTGGCTCAGGGTACTGGTGGCCGCGAGCCCATGCCATACAAGGGTTATATAAGTGCTCCTCGGTGTTTATGTAACCCAGGTCTCGGCGTCCGCAGCATTGAGGCCCAGCCAAAGCAAGAGCTCTTGGGTGTTTGGGGCCTGGTTCTGCTTGAATAATCCCCGGGTTAGAAGGTATAGTGTCTGTCACCAAAGCTGGCTGTTTGATGTTCCAGTTTGCCTCTCAGCGCTTCTGGGCTGCTTCCTTTCTCTCTGTTTTTTGGGTGGTATCTTCCTCACTCTGGCCATTCGCTTCTGCTGCCTTTTGCTCCTGAAGGGTTCCTTCAGGCCAGGAAAGGGGTTTTATGCTACCGTATAACCTCGTCGGTGACTGATATGCCGAAAGACCTCTGAAGGAAAAAAAGAAGGGCAGTGATGCCTTATAATTTATGTTTTAAAGTTTGCCATCAATTGGGGCTTACTTCCCGCCCAAGAAGCAGCATGGAGATGGGTTTGGCTTTTGTGTGCTCCTGGTCTGGCTCTCTCTGCCCACAGAGCCTGTGCTGGTGGTGGTTTCTCCAGAGCCTGTGTCACGTCTCTCCCCTCCATCCTCTGGTCTTGGGCCAGGGATGGAGGCAGCCTGCCATCTCTCACTGGCAATCTGCAGATTTAATGTAGGTGTCTTGAACCTGCAGTGACTGATCGCTGTACAGATACCTAGAGAAATGAAAGATTTGTTACTCAGAGTTCCAGCTGCACTGTTTGTTATACCAGTATGACAGTCTCTGTGTGTGGTTACGGTGACAAGTATGAACAACAGACCTGAGGTCGTTAATTCCTAGATAAATCAGCAAGGGGAATGAAGATGTTAGAGCTGATGTACGTGCCGTGTACAGACGAGGGAAACTTCCCCTGGGAGCAGGCAAGCTCTGGAGCTGGGCAGGCTCAGCCCCAGAGATGCCTTTGTGCCTCGCAGTACCGCGGCTGTGAATCAGCAGCACACCGACGTCGCAGCCAGCAGCAGAGCCGCGGCGAGAGCAATGGTGGAAACTGGCCATTCCCCTGATGCATTTTGCTGGAGTTGAGTGGGCACAGCACACACACAGGGGCTGCGAGCTGCCCTCTTGGCTGGGGTGCAGCACGCCTGGCCTGGGAGCTGCTCCCAGCCGTGGCCCTGGCGAGGAGAGGACATCCACGAGGGGTACCCAGACAAGCGCAGGAGTACCCCACGCATGCAGGGAGCCACCGGTGTAGACAAAAGGCTGATCCCGGCTCGGCGCTGGCTCTCATGTTGTCAGCGAGTGGGCGGCTGCTCGCGGTTGGAGATGGCCGAGAGGCGCCCGGCGTGCTGGCGGGGAGCACAGCCAAGCGGGTGCTGCGGCGCGGGGGGGTAGGTGTGCCGGGTTATATAATGCTTACATAATTAGGGCTTTGTTAAGCAGTTGTGGCTGGGAGGGGCGTTCCTGCTGCAGAAGACTGAGCCCGATTATTTTCTGAGGAGAACAAAGTCTTGTTACTAATTAGCTGCCCTGATAGTGGCTGCAGGGGGTAGCCATAGCCCTGCCTCCCCAGAGGGGCTGTGTCCTCCTCCGTCCCCACTGCCAGGTGGCTTTCCCAGTGCTTCGGGAGGAAGGAACAGGGCATTGATGTGTGTGGGCAGCGGCTTTGTGGCTCTCCTGGATGTTGCAGCAGGTAGGGCCTGGAGGAAGGGAGTCTGAGCTTCCCCCTTGCTTTCACCTAGTCTGTCCTTGAGGGGCTTCACAAGGAGTTTCCTCCCTCCAGCCTTGGGGTACTCAGTGTTTTCATGCAGACTCCTCCCTTCTTGCATGGCATCCGTGCAACAGCTGCACCAGTTGCATACACAACAAGAATATTCTGAAAATATTTAGTGGATTTTCCACTTCAGCTGAATACAGGATGAGCCAGAGCACTTTGGCTGTTGCCAGCCTCTGAGATAACTGCTGTGCCACAGTTAGAAAACTGCTGTTCTTCACGTGCCAGGTACAGCTGAACTCTGGCATCGCCTACACACCTCTCCAGCGCCCAGTGCAGCAGGGAAACATCACAGCACCCCAGAGAACATCCTCCAGCCGGTCAGTGCCTTTGCAGTCGGGCTCGCTGTGTGGAGTTGGTTCTCTAGCGTTTGGCACAGTTGTAGATCAGTGTGTCAGTGACTGTGAGTGCTGCGGCTGGAGCTGTGCAATTAGTCTTTCTTGTGCCATCCCTCAGTGCTCCTCCCATTCTTGCTTTGACAGCTCAGTACCGGCTGTAGTAGTACTAGCTAGTACTAGCTAGTCTCTGACAAGCTATTGCCCACAAACTGCATGGAAGTCCCCAGGACGCCTGCAATAATAATTAACTGCTCCTTGCTCTTTGTGAAGGACAAAAGAGAACTCCCGAAGCAAGAATTAACTCCTCACTGCTCTGCATGCAGCTGTCTTCCTCTCCATGCATGCACATCCCTGTCTTTAGGGATGCTAAAGAGTCAACAAAAATACGGCTACTTGGCATCCTGAGTTTCTGTAGTGAAATTATTTTAGAAATAAACAAGTGTCTGGTTTTTAGTGGTATGCCTCCCTGGAGTCATTGGAGTTATCCTGCCAGAGAAGCTGGCCTCCCAGGAGGAGTGTGAACCTCTAGCTAGCCGTGTTAGCTAGCTTGTAACTGAGGAGGCAAGGACGTAATCCCCGTACACAATGTTTTGTCCACTGAGGGGTCTTTGGCACCTTCTTGTGCAACAGCCTCGGGTAGAGGACCCTCAGGTCTTATCCTGAATGGCAGTTTCTGTACTCCTAGGGGTGCTGGACTGTTGCTAGAGCCGTGGATGTTTACCTGTGTGTGCACAGGCACTTGGACTTACTGAGGTTCGCCTTGGAGCATGGAGATGGGATGCAGCTGTAGCACTGTTTCACACACACCATGGTGTCAGGAGAAGACTGTTAATTACAGAAATCTCACACCCCCAAAAATGTACTTCTTGCTTCATGCCACCTCACAGCAACCTGAGCCCCCTTGCAGAGCAGGCTGTATATGTCAAGAGCACTTCACTGCTGAATCAGAGATGCTAGAGAATATTCTCCAGGCTGCTTCCTGTGCTGCTTTATGGGAAGTTTCGGAGCATTTTACAAGAAGGAGGTGACAAGGTGAGTTTCATAAGCTGGGGTGCAATAGGAAGTGCTCCACTGTGGGACAAATCTTTTGCTATGTTATGCATCATGAGTGACACCTTTGTGCGGTATTTAGGGGCAGCTCTGGCAGTCATACCACGGGGAGCATCCAAAGCAGAGTTATTCAGAGCAGTCACGACTCTTTTCCTTACAGAGACTTTGAAACTGTAATACGCAAGTGTCCGCCACCTCCCCCTTCTCGTATGTACAGCTGGGGGTGGTGGTTGCTGCTGGTTGGTGAGCAAAGAAAACTGGCAACCTTTGATCTGCAGCACAAACCAGAGCTGTGCGGTGATCAGGTCTATTGGGTTTTGATAGTGCAGGCACACACCTCTAAAGTGTGTGAGAAAGGATAGTCATGCCCCTCCTGGCATTCAGGGTACCTTGCAGGACAGCGTGCAGGGTGTGTCCATAACCAAGGACCAGTGGGAGCTGCCTGGGGACCTGTCAGCCGGAGAGCTGGAACCCGTCTGCAGGAACAGCTCGTGAGGAGTTCACTGTCTGTACTGATGCTATCACCATCCTCCTGCCCTCAGGAGACCCTCTTTGTAGATCTGGTGTCTGTCTGGTGAGCACAGTGCAAAACACAGCAGAGCAGGTGTGAACCCAGCAGCTGGTGTTCCAGCTGATTCTCAGTGTCCACAGGATATAACCATGGGATGGGTTCACGTCCCCGTCGGTGACTATGACTGACCTGTGGCTGTCTTCTGCTGGGTGGACTTGGGTCTTCTCTTTCACCCAGCTGTGCTTGGGCATACGTGGCTGATCTCCCTGTGCAAGACTGTGCTGGGTCGTTACCCCTGGGCTGGTGACAGTGCTTTTCTCATTGAGGCAACATGGATAACTGCCCAGGTCTTCCTAGAGTGCGCTGACAGCTTCAGCATGATCAGGCAGTTATCAACATGCAAACGTGGTTGGCAAATTTGTGTGTTGTGTAAAAAGCTACTTGTATAGCCATGTCAGAGTAGCGTGTTGAGCTCCTGTTACAAAACCATAATTGCATTTCTCTTGTAGATGTAGGCTTGGCAGAATTGGGGCAGGAATTACTCCATTGATTACCTGATGGGACCTGTTCAGCAAGGCTGTTCCCACACTCCCTCCCACCCCAAGACCAAACCTGTTCTTGTACAAAATAGGTTTTTGTGTGTGTAGTCTTTGTTTCTTAATGCATTTCTGTCCCAGTGTGGGTCCCAGTTATGCAGCTTGGAGCTCACCACGCTGGAGTGCAGCCACATGGCTGCAGTGGGGAGTCTTGCTTTCTGTATGCGGTAAGATTTAGGCTGTGTACACAATTAGGAGTTTAATACAAAACAGCAACAAAACAATTCCTGCTAGGATCTGCCAGCTCGTGTCACAGGTGTGGTGGGAGCTGTTGCATGGTTAGACGTAAGTGACTTGTGATTTTATCGTTGTGTTAGTTGAGCTTTGTGAAAAGCAGCTTTATTCATTGTAGTGGCAAAGATGGGACTGGCCTCAGGAAGCCGGCTGTCGCCTGAATCCCCCTGCGGCTGAATCAGTGTGATGTTTGATAATGTCGCTACTGTAGAAGAGATTTCAGTATCTAGATGCATATGTGTCAGGAGCGTGGGCTGAGGCACAGATTGTGTTCCTCACCTCGGAACTTGCATTGGCAGGACAAACACCAGCCTGAGCAGACGTGGCTGTGGTGGGTGAGGGCCTGTACTCCGTACAGGAACGAGTTTATCGGCAGATTTTAGGCTTCAGGCTCCTGCTCACATGGGAATTGTCTTTTATGTGACATTTTGCTCCTCAAGAGGCTGGCAGTGACCAGGCTAATGCTTGCAGAGCACAGAAAGGAAATGTTTCACAAATTCATCATCAGATTTTAGGCTTCAGGCTTGTGCTCAGGTGAGAATTATCTTTTAAAAAAAACCCTCTCTGATCTAGGTGTGTGTGTTTGTATGACACATGATTAAGAGGAAAGAAAAATAAAATGCAGAAGTGGAATGAGTATGCGTGGGGACTGCACAGCAAAGTTGAAAACACACAGAGGAGACATGCAATGGCCTCACCTTGGGCTGCTGAGCTCTTGGATTTTGTTGCCATCACCCTCATCCTGAAGGCACCCTCCCCTGGCACGGTGCGGGTGGCAGAGCTGCTGCCAAAGGAGGTGATGTGGGTAATTGCTGGGGTGTGGGGAGAGAAGTGCTTCCTCTTCCAAACAAGCATGACTTTGTGTTCTCTTGTGCTTTGCAAGGTCCCCTGGGCCCGGGGTGAGATGGCAGCAGTGTAACCATGGCAGTGTTTGTCTCCGGGATAGTGACTGGTTTAGTGACTCATGCCGGAGAATGTGATCACGTGTGCAGCCTCCCTGCTTCCCTTTGCCCTATTTCATCCAATCTTTTGATCTAGTTATATAACCAGGAGCTGAGAGGGGTGGGGGGAAGCAATCAGTGCTGAAGGATTGCAGGTAATGTGACCAAAATGTGTCTGTAGCTCAAGTGGCAGAGCTGTTGTCTGGGAAGCCTGGGAAACTGGGTTTATTCCCAGCACAGTTCTCTGTCTGCAAGTGAATGTGATGTGTGATGTCTGAGTTCAAGGAGACGTGGTGGGAGGACAGGGCTCCAAGACTTTGGCTGTGGTAGGAGAACTGTTGTGATTTTAGCAGCGAGCTCCTTTGCAGTTATGTTTTTGCTTTTCTGTGCTCATCATGAACTCTCTTTCATCACTTAAGTTGTAGATACCTGTTTTTGTAGTATGTATAGGACTTGCTGGGACTGATGTTCACAGAAACATTTGAGCTGCTCTGCTGGTATTGGTCTATGGTGGGGTGACCTCTGAAGTCCTAAACAGATTCTGATGTAGGCTTCGAGCAAATGTTGGGGCAGGTCTGGTGGGATGTCTGGGAAGGAAACTTACAAAGTTGGTGTTTTTGACCAAGGTGTGAATGTAGTTAGTGTCATCTTGATTTTAAGAGGTGATATTGGTGGCCAGGTTAATTTAACAGGCATGTTAACATGGCAGCTGTAGAGGTGCCTGTACATGCAGCATGCTGTACTGGAGCATCCTTCATTTAAGCTCCCAGCTCTTTGAGGAGGGATGCTCTTTGTCTCCAGATCCTACAGAGTCATAATGTGATGCTTGTTGGCTCTGTATTACTTCATCTGCTGCATTCTTCTGTGCTGATGTCTTCTTTCCTTCCAAGTTCTGTCCAAGTGTCATCTCAGTTCAGTCATTAGCTCAGATACGCAGTACAAGCAAGAAAGCTAATTATGAGATGAAGTTCAGGGTATCTCTTTGCCTGACACAAGGGGACAAGATGCTTCAAAGAAGCTATTACAAGGCTTGTCAGTAACAGTTTACTTAAAGGGAAGCTTTTGAACAGAAACACTTCCTTTCTGTGCTCTGCAAGCTTTAGCTTTGGTCACTGGCAGCCTGTTGAAGAGCAAAATGTCCCATAGAGCGTGGTGTCATTTCACATGGTGAAACAGCCATTAATGCGGGTCTGAAAATAGGACAATGTAGAGAAAAAGGAGTACATGTGGTTTATAATGTGGAAGGAGCATTGCTGCTTTTTGTTTTTTAAAAAGCTTGCCAGAAGTTACCATTTAAGTCATGAGAGTGGAGCCTGGTGATAAGAGCACTGAGCTGCCTGCTTAGCCATGACCCAGTGTTTGAACCAGATAACCTCTTGCAAGGTGTGTTCTGTTAACTTGGAAGATGGTTACACAGGTGTCATACAAGTGGAAATTTCTGCCCAACTTTAATGTTGTGAAACAAAGAAGAAGAGATTTGAATTTTTTTTTTTAACTGGAGCTCTCTCGGCCCCTGTTGGAGAACAAGCCCATAGGGGCAGCGAGTGCTCTGTGTGGACTGAAATAATTTTGCCTTGTTTTCTTGTCAGGACACTTTTGGGCTGTGTTGAGTGGTGTCAGTCTTGGCTTTCACTGGGAACAGACCCTTTTCTGTAAAACTTTAGTGCTCTTTGAAGTGGCACTGTTGGAAAGGACCCCAGTTTTGACCCTCAGAGAAACATGCTTGCAAACGAGTGAGAAATAGGGATTGTTGGTCCCCATTCAGCTCAGCTCCTGCTGAATGCTCATGTAGAAGCCAGCTGCCAGCCTGGCACAGTTGTTCTCACATCACTACCTCCTTGTCTTTTCAGACCAACCCCAGGAAGGCGTGTTCGGTGGTGACCATGTTGAACACGCAGAGGATGGAGAATGGCAGCGCTCTACTTCAACTACCTCATCTCAGAGTGAGCGGGCAGAGCGACTCTTGCAGAACCAGCACAAGAGCCTGGCCTCTGAGGACACCAAAAAGAAGAGGACTCAGAAACCGTCTCACATGCGGAGGAACATAAGGTAAGCAACAGGAGAACAGAAAGAGCTAGGGTCCTATATAGCCTTTTGGGTAAAAATGAAATTTCTGGACTTTGCTTCTGAGCTATGTTTTGTCACTGCTGGCAAACCAGATGGCTTTTCTTTTCCAAAACCTTAGGATTTCACCAGTGGGAGTAGTATGATCTCAGACTGGAGTGCTGCATGTGGGTGCAGACTTGTTTGGTATTTCAGAAAAGTGAATATTTGGTTATGGAATATGTTGCAAAAATTGTGAGTTTGGTGCTGGCTTTTAAGACATGTAATTGAAAAACAGCACCAACATTAAGTAAATATGCAGTTTCAGGTATCTGCTGATGAGGATCCTATTGCAAACAGCCTAAAATGTAGTCCTTATCTCTACTATCCTGGCTACTTGCTGGCAGGAATGCTGATGCTGTGACTGGTGACTGAAGTGTTGGAAATTGATTGTGTAAGTCACCACACATATTCTAGAACAGGTTGGGGGGTGGTATGTCTCTATGAAATTTTTTTCAAGGGGATCCAGGATGCTCAGAGGAGACATAATGGAGCAGGAACTCCTGTGGCAGCACGTGTCTCTTTTGCCCTGTCTGGAACGTGCTGGTGGTCTTTGGTTTGTATTTAAGCTTGTACAGACTGATTTTCTTAAAGCCGAAAGAATGAGTGTTGAGTTGGCCTTGGAAACTGAGACTTCATTAGGATGGAGGAGATGTCCCTGCCATGTGGGTTTGGGTGGATTTAAAGGCTAGTTTGAGGGAGCTGGATGTTACTGCTGCTTGTACTGTGCCTCTCCTCTGGCAAAAGAGTCTTTGTTTCCAGAGCTGCACATGTGAAACTGGGGGAAAACCAACTTTTGGAAGTCATGAAAGTTACCTGTAAAAGTAAGGTGCTTTGAGATCATCCTTTGAAATGATTGTTAAAGCCGTTAGTGGTCCTAGTTCCTGAAAATACCATGTCAGAGGAGAATCAGGGTGATGCTTTTCTGTAGGGGAATTGATGCTTTTTCTTCTCCTGTATCTTCTTTGCATGTCTCTGTGCGCTTTCTGTTTATAAACTGCATAACAGTAAATATCCTTTCAGATAGAAGAACTAGTCTATAATAACCTAGCTTAAGTGTATACTTACTCACTCACATTTTTCCTTCTTTCATTATTTTACTTCTGTCGAACTTTTTTGTCTTTTCCTTGAGTAATAGTAGTGTTACCTGTAGTTGGGAAGTGCAGTCTTGAAATAGCTGTAGAATTTTTCTACAGCTTTTGGTGATGAAGTTCCTACTCTGTGTAGCTGATAGACTACCTGAAGCTTGTTGGTCATCTTTTGAGCTGTACAGCTGTTCAGGTTTTTGGAAGGAATTGTTTGAGTGTAACCAAATTGTTTCTCTGTTTGCTCCTGTATTCAGAAAGCTGTTGCGTGAGGACCAACTGGAAGCCGTGACAAAAGCAGCTCAGCAGGAAGAGTTGGAAAGAAGGAAACGGCTAGAGCAGCAGCGGAAGGATTATCCAGCCACTATCCCAACCGTACCACTAGAGTTTCTTCCTGGTAAGCAGTGGCAGATGCCACCTGAAGCAAGATTTTTAAGGATAGGAGCTGAATGAAGAAGTTAGAGGCATGCTTGTCCATGATAGGACAAGGGGTAATGGTTTTAAACTAAAATAAGGTAGATTCAGACTAGATATAAGGAAGAAAATTTTTACAGTGAAGGTAGTGAGACACTGAAACAGGTTGCCCAGAGAGGCTGGAGATGCTCTGTCCCTGGAAACGTTCAAGGTCAGGTTGGATGGGTCTCTGAGCAACCTGATCTAGTTGAAGATGTCCCTGCTCATGGCAGGGGGGTTGGACAAGATGGTGTTTGGAGGTCCCTTCCAACCCAAACCATTCTGTGATTCTGTGCTGTGCTTGGACTTTGAAGTGTAAGCTCTTGAAACAACAGTTCTAAACCACTTGTTGATCCAGTGTAGTCAGTTCCACTTCTGAACTAGTTCTGAATCAAGGTGCTGTAGCTGCATGGTGAAAGGTGACAGGTAACTTTTGTTGAAGATATTTTGACAAGTGAAAATGCTGGATGCTTGAACAGGTCTCTTGTCTTTCTAGCTGGTGTGGAAGCTTAAACAAATGGACTTGACAGAAATGCCATGTCCGTGGTCCAGATCATATTTATACTGTGAATGGTCTGATAATGCGTGGGGCTGATACTAGGGACAGTGGAACAACAGACTGGGTGTGTGTTCATGATGTTAGACTGGGTGCACATATGTTCACGATGTAACTTTGTCCTTTCTTGCATGTTTCAGCAAGCAGTGAAATGGCAGGCAGTATAAATGGTTATGTCTTCTGGTGAATATGTTGTCTTTCTTTGCCTTCTGGATCATTTCAGTGAGCTAGTTTCTAACACAGCCTCTCAGACTGGTGTAAAAGGCAGAGAAGTGCAGTTGGAAGTTGTCAGGGGTAAGAAGTTCTTGAGTTGACTTTACCTCTTGAGATAATGTATATTCTCCCTTAAGTGCAAGTGTTCAAAACATTTTTACATGGAGGGGAAGGAACAAGAGCTGTTTAAAACACTTTAATTGTCATGGAATAGGTTGCAGCCCCAGAAGAACATCGCTGCTTGCAGAGACACTGCAGCGGTGCTTATTTGGCCCTGTTGAGCTAGCCTCTGTCCCCGCATGGCAATACTTAAAACATAAAAACAAATTATCTGAAACAGCAAAAGTTGTTCATTGTATGTGGGATGTAATTATTACTGTGTCCCTACTAACAAAGGACAGTTACCATGCCTTCAGCAGTTGATACTTTCTCTGCTGGATGAAAAACAGCTTTTACTTCTGAAACCCCCCCAAAAAAATTTAAAAAAAAAAAAAAAAAAAAAGGACTTTAGCATATTGCATAGTCAGTCTGGTCCAGCCAGGGCATGCAATAGAGAGGGTGCCATCAGCAATGGGCTATTGTTTCGGCATATTGAGAAAGAAGGAGACTGTGACCCAGGAAGCTGAGTCATAGCAGTATTGTAGACAGTGAGAGTCTGTTATGGAAAATTCCAGGGCTAAGTTATTGGAGTAAAAGTGGAAGGAAATACTGTCTGGTTTCTGAACAATTTTGTCTCCTTCCCCATTATTATGAATTACTTATTGTTTGTGATTTATGTTTGTAGAGGACATCGTTTTCAGAACAGCAGAGGCTACCCAGCTCCCCCCTCAGGTCCTGGCTGAGGAAGTGATCTGCCTAGATAGTACCAGCAGCGGCAGTGAAGATGATGCTAAAGGAAAAAACAGCATTAAAGATGGTAAGTGACCAATTGCCTCACCCTGGTTTTCTCACAATATGCTGTTTATTAGTCACAAGCCTCTTGTTTTTATCTAGTCAGATGCTCCAGTAGTGAGTAACTTCATATTTTTGTAGGCCTATTGGTTTCAAAATGTATATGGCCAGTTCTGAACTGACATTTATAACCTAGCCTGTCAGGAACCCTTGTGAACTTGTGGGTTTTTTCTGCTTTATAAATGCACTTGATTTTGCTCCTTGCTCTGCTGAAGAATGCTTACGTAAGATGTGGCATCATCTGCTATGTATGAAAGGAGCATCTGAGTATTCAGATCTGCAGCTCAAAGTGCTTTTGTGTCCCTTGTCCCAAATGGATCTAACCTGACTCCTTTATACCACTCTGGTGGAGTACTTCTGCCTGACATCCTTGGTGGTCCTTAGATATTGTATCAACAGGTAAAATGCATGTCTGGGTTTGAAAAGAGGACACAAAAAGATTAATAAAACATGAAACACTTACAGAAACTGCCTAATGTTCTGCCCAAATTAATGTTCTCTGAAACACGGGGAAACTCATGCTTTTATATGCTGGCCTGAGGCCTGATGTGTGTCTGTGTTGTGCCCGCTTGTTCAGAACCGGTCGTTAGGCCAGTGTGGAACTGCAAAAGGTAGCAGTCTTATTTTCCAGATATGAGGTTTTTCCCATGCATGATAAACCCTGACGTCAAGTTAATTTTTGCCCTTATTCTCTCCTGTTTTGGTTTCTTACAGAAGTGATTGAGCTGAGTTCAGGAGAGGATGATGCCCTCCAAATTGTGGACAGCAGTGACTCTGGCAATGAAGGGGAGGAGGATGGCAGTGAAGAGAGCAGTGGCTCTCATGTGAATGATGCCTTAAATCAGTCAGATGCTCTGGGGCAAGTCATTGTCAACATCAATCATCCACCGAATGAGGAGGACATTTTCCTGGCTCCCCAGCTTGCACATGCAGTAAAACCTCATCAGGTAGGCTTTATTAGCCTTGGAAATGCAATGAATTCGGGCAAGCCTGTCCTGTAATCTCAGCAGAACTACCGTGGTGAGCTCTGTGACCAGTCTTGTTGTGGTGATGGCTATTGTGGACAAAGTAGTAAGGACAAATTAATGGAAGGCCAGGTCTATATATATGTCTGTTCTCATCAGACCTTTGTATGTTTAGATGAACATTTTTAAAATCGAATTATGTTTATAAACAAACCAATCAACCCCAATTCAGATCCTCTGGCTACAAATGAATTTTGATTTAATGTTATACTCTTGGAAAGTTTTATAAGTGTCTAAAAATATTGTCTTTCTGAGCCTTCCCTAGATTAGAGTACTGTAGAGAATTTGAAACATCCCCTTTATATTTTCATGGTTTATGCAATCCTAATGTGCTTGCCACTCTGTAAATACGTACCCGCCTTGTTCTTTTCTCCCGCTATTCTAATACCTTTTCTATTTTTCTGTCTAGATTGGTGGAATCCGATTCCTATATGACAACTTGGTCGAGTCCTTGGAGAGATTTAAAACCAGCAGTGGGTTTGGGTGTATTTTAGCACATAGCATGGGCCTGGGCAAGACCATACAGGTCATCTCTTTCTTGGATGTACTTTTTCGGCACACGGAGGCAAAGACTGTTCTTGCTATTGTACCTGTAAGTAGTCCATGTGAAGGGCTGGCTGAGGGGCTTCCTTGCACTACTTCTTTCTTTGCATAGAGAAGGTTGATTAGTGCCCCGTTTCATGTCAGGCTGTATCATACTGTTGCTTGTCTTCTCCCTCTTTCATTCCCTGTGTCCCTGAGTTTGCATGCTGTGGTGTGGCACAGCTTGGCGTTATTCCCTGTTCTCATTTTTGCTCTGAAAATCCCGAGTGACTCGACTACGTTTTTAATCCTTCTGTGGCTAACTTTTTCAGGTGAATACGCTCCAGAACTGGCTAGCAGAATTCAACATGTGGCTCCCAGCGCCTGAAAACCTTCCTGCTGATTATAACTCCAAAGAGGTCCAGCCCCGCACCTTCAAAGTCCACATCCTGAATGATGAACACAAGTAGGTGCCAGTAAAAGCCCTTTTGAGCTCTTGGACTGAGTCTTATGGAACTGTTATCAGAACTGCTGCTGCAGACTGTTTAGTTTGGGCTAATTTTGTGCCCCAAACTCCCAGGTCTTTTCCACTCTGCATTTGTTGTGGATGCCATCTTGCGGGGAGGATTTTGGTGCTTGAGACATTTACTGTCTCATTTGTACAATATTTGTATCTTGTACTTCCTTCTCGCGCTGCTGACGTGCCTTTCTGTTCTTCCTGGTATGCCGAGATCAGCAACCCAATTCCAGAGACAGAGATCCTTCTGCAGAGGGGAGCCGAAGTGCTATGCTTTGTTTCCAGTGGTACACTGCTAGTCCTGTCAGAGTCCTGGGATTCCGGAGGCGTGTGCCCCCTATACCATGTGTCTCTTGTGTTTTAAATGTGGTTTGGGTGTTTTCTCATGAGTTTTTTCCACATACTTAGAGATTCCTCTGCCTGACACTGTGACTTTGTGTGAATTGTGTTGTCCTTGAGATATTCTGGGAAGTTATACAAAGCCTCCTTGTCCAGAAAGGAGAGATCAGTGATTGCAGTTACAGCCTGGTGTGGAGTGTGTTCTTGGCTTGCGGATCTCTGCTTCTTTGTGGGTAATTTTTTCTTGCATGGATCAGGACAGTGCAGTGATCCTAGAAAAATCTCAGTTCATTGGCTATGTTCATACACTTATCTGTTGAGGTCTTCACCCTCTGGGTGGAATGTAGTTTGAATCTGCTGATGTTACTCCAGGCACATGTTTACTATTAGATGGGATCTGGTGGGCTCTGGGAGGATCGAGTGTCTTGATCTGAACCAATTGTGAGCAGGCTAGCAGGGAAGGAATAATTGAGGGACACAAGCAGTGGAAGAAACAACATCAAGGGATAAATGACAATTGCAACCACATACATTAGCTACTCATTCTGAAGATGGTTTTTGCAGAGGCAGTCTCCTCAACAGCTCTTTGAAAAGGATACTCTCAAGTTCTGTATGCTTTTGTACATGACAAACTTCTACAGCTTAGTTCCTGAAAGGGTTTGTCATTTCAACCCTGCTACCTGTGGCCCATAAAAGGCTTTTTTCTTTTCCTCTGTACCAGATTGTCTCCTAAAGAAACTTCATTGTATTCCTCTGTCTGGTTTGATGCAAGAAAGTGCTTTAATTCATCGAATGGGTCTTTTTTCTCAGCAGGCTCCAATCCAGTGATTCAAATTAAAACTGGAGAGAAAGCCTGTGGTTTATTTGGTTGGTTTGTGTGTTTTGCAGAACAACAGCTGCACGTGCAAAGGTGGTGAATGACTGGGTGATAGAAGGTGGTGTGCTGCTGATGGGATACGAGATGTACCGTCTCCTCTCACTGAAGAAGTCCTTTGCCACTGGCAGGAAGAAGAAAACAAAGAAACAAGCTGGCCCTGTCATTATTGACTTGGATGAGGAAGACCGGCAGCAAGAGCTTCTGAAAGGTGGGAGACCAGTTCTTGAGAGAAAGGGTGTGGTCCTGTTGTCCAGATGACTATTAACTCTGTCAGCACAGGGAAACATCCTATAACTTGTTTTTAGCATGCCTGACATGATCAAACTTCACTGGACAGGATTGTGTCTTTGGAGACAGAAGGTTGTTGAGCTTTGGTTGAGTCTTTCATTTCCTGCAGTAGCTGCAAGTAAGCATGGATGTCAGTACACCGAACTTGAGGGTTTGTCTGTGTGAGATTTGCCAGTCTGATCTGATGCAAGACACCCAACTTGATGTAACGTAGGTCATTGAGCAGAAATCAAGGGACAGTCGTGTCTGGTGATTACCACATTATGCTAAATGGGAGCTAGTGTCTAGTCACATTTTATTTCCTGAATCAGTCGCTCTCCGTCACCCATGAATACTGCTTTTTTTGTCTTTCAGAACTACCCCTCTTTCTTTTTGTGAAGTTGGTGACCATGTAAAACCAGAATTTTGTCTTATTCATCTCTAACTAATATTTAATGTTCCTTGTCCTCAGGGATTGAGAAAGCTTTGTCTCGCCCTGGACCAGATGTGGTTATTTGTGATGAAGGACACCGGATAAAGAACTGCCATGCCAGCACCTCACAGGCTCTGAAGAACATCCGATCGCGCCGGCGGGTGGTGCTGACTGGTTACCCACTCCAGAACAACCTCATTGAATATTGGTGCATGGTAGACTTTGTCCGACCTGACTTTCTAGGCTCACGGCAGGAATTCAGCAACATGTTTGAGCGCCCTATCCTGAATGGGCAGTGTATCGACAGCACCCCTCAAGATGTCCGTCTCATGAGGTATCGCAGTCATGTTCTGCATAGCCTGCTGGAAGGCTTTGTGCAGCGGTGAGTCCACAAAGAATTCTTAATAGTGTAGTCTGTGCAATCAGCTCCTTCTTCCCAGATTAGCCTGCTTGTTTGCTGAGTTTGTGCAGTACAGCTAATCGTGCTGCCTTATAGATCATAGAGTCATTTAGGTTGGAAGAGACCCTTCAGATCATTGAGTCCAACCATTAACGTAACACTGCAAAGTCCACCGCTAAACCGTGTCCCTATGTGCCACATCTCCACATCTTTGAAATACCTCCAGGGATGGTGACTCAGCCACTTCCCTGGGCAGATTGTTCCAGTGCTTGACAGCCCTTTTGGCAAAGAAATTTTTCCTGATGTCCAATCTAAACCTCCTCTGGTGCAACTTGAGGCCGTTTCCTCTTGTTCTATCACTTGTTACTTGGGAGAAGAGACTGATGCCTGCGTCGCTTCAACCTCCTTTCAGGTAGTTGTGGAGAGCAATAACGTCTCCCCTGAGCCTCCTTTCTCCAGATTAAACAGCCCCAGTTCCCTCAGTTGCTCCTCATAAGACTCGTGCTCTAGACCCTTCACCAGCTTTGTTGCCCTTCTCTGGACCTGCTCCAGCACCTCAATGTCCTTCTTGTGATGAGGGGCTGAAAACTGAACACAGAGTTCAAGGTGTGACCTCACCAGTGCTGAGTACAGGGGCACAATCACTTCCCTAGTCCTGCTGGCCACACTATTGCTGATGCAGGCCAGGATGCCGTTGACCTTCTTGGCCACCTGGGCACCCTGACGGCTCATATTCAGCCACCTGTTCACCAGCACCCACAGGTCCTTTTCTGCTGGGCAACTTTCCAGCCACTCTCGCCCAAGCCTGTACCATTGCATGGGGTTACGACCCAAGTGCGGAACTCATCACTTGGCATTGTTGAACCTCATACACTTGGCCTCAGCCCATTGATCCAGCTTCTTAGGCTTGAGTTTTATACAGGTACCTTATCTGTCTTTGTGGAAGGATCTTAAGCATATAGAGAAAATTGGAGAGGAGACTTTCAGGGTAGCAGCTCCATATTTCTCTCAGAATCTCTGCCTTGTTCAACTGCAAAGTGGTCCTTGTGGCTCTGTTTTGCCTTGGAGATAGAAATAAAGTTGATTTGCTTTGATACCACAGACCTCCAGAGATAATGGAGAACAACACCTCTAAGTGCATTAGAGTGATGTCAGGTTTATTTTGATGTCTTAACAGTTAATTTGGATGTGCACCTCATCTTCTGCCCAAGGATCTGGATGTGTTTCACGAACCCTTGGTTACAAGAAGTGACAGTGTTTCTATCAGTCTAGAAACAAATCGGCTTTGTCTCTCAGATGAGGGTTCTAATCTGCTGGGACAGTGATTTGGGTGGAGTGTCTTAGTCATTGGCAGAGCTAAAAAGAGACCTTAAGTCTTATTTCTGCTTTTCAAGTGCCATTGAAAACAGGACTTTCATCATCCTCTTAACACTGTGACCTGTTCTAGAAGAATTGTGCTTACACTTGGTATTTGGCTGCAGGGAGACTATCTCGGAAGTGTCATGCGTTAGAGAAGCATGCAACTAGAGGTCTTTCTCCCTGCAGCTGGGTGGGCGAGAAATAAAAATCTTACCTTATAGGCAGCCACAGAGAGATCAGATTCGGAAATTCCCTTCCCTCAGTTTATCTCTCTTTATTTATTTCCTCCACAGGAGAGGCCACAATGTGCTGAAGGTTCAGCTCCCATCTAAGGAAGAACATGTGATTTTGGTACGGCTTTCAAAGATCCAGCGGGCCCTTTATACTGAGTTCATGAACCGGTTCCGAGATGCAGGCAACAGTGGTTGGCTGGGACTAAACCCACTCAAAGCTTTCTGTGTCTGTTGTAAGGTAGGTTTTGGCAGGAGCTGCAACGAAATATTCTAGTATGTAAGGGAAAGGCAGGAACATGAGTGAAATCAGGAGATAAAAGTGCAGTTGGCCAGGCACATCTTCTCTCCCCAGAGTTCCCTACAATGGCCCAGCAGAATTGTTATCCTTACTTCCAGAACTGTGGTGCAGGGATGTTAAATGTCTTGTTCAAATTATTTGCACAAGAAACCTGCAGCTGTCAACTGAACTGGTACTGGGCTGGTACCTTAACCATTTACCTGCTGAAGAGCAAACAAGCAGCTTCCTTGGTGTTTGTGCTGTGTGGGATGCATAGTGGCCTTCTGTTTTGTTCTCAGTGAAAGAATTAATCAGTTTTAAAGTCAGGAGAGCCTTGGTTAATATGGTTTATATCTTGTGTCATGACAGAGTCATGTTTTCTGCTTTCACTGTCTTAATGCAGTCAGACTGGCTTTCTCTGCAGTGCCTTACAGTTCCATGTTGGGATGGTGATGAGATGTTCAAAATATTAGTTCTTTCTTTTGAATAGCTGTGGAAGCTTTCAGTCCACAATCATTGGCAGGCAGCAGGCCACTACAGGCCTAATGACTTTCTTTTCTTATTCCTTCAGATTTGGAACCATCCAGATGTGTTGTATGAAGCTCTGCAAAAGGAGAATCTGGCAAATGAGCAGGATTTGGATGTGGATGACCTTGGCACAGCAAGTACTAATTCCCGCTGCCAGCCTCAGGGAGTTAAAGTCAAAACAGAGAGTAATGCTTTGGCATCACCAGTTGGAGAAGCTACCAATAGCAAGTTCCTCCAGAGCGTTGGCTTCAACCCCTTTCAGGAGAGAGCAAATCAGGTTGTTACTTATGAGTGGGTGAGTATCATTGCTGGAAAACTCTTCATTTGGAGAGTAATGATGAACATACACACAAGATACTTACTCTGAAAGACTGTACCTCTTTTTGTTAAGGCAATTTTCTGAACTACAGCAAAGAGAAGACTCTTAAGAGTTGGGGATTTCTCACCCATTTTCTCTGCCACATAGCATCTTGATATGTATGTCTACATGGCACTGGGTAGAGATTTTGGGACTCTCATGAGACTGGAGTGCAGGCAGTGTTCTTCTGTACCATTGTTTTCATCTGACCAAAAAGGCTGTGGACTTTGTTATTCTAAAAAAGATGTTAGGGTGAAGTTTAATTTAGATAAGATGGTGGTAAATCTAGTGGGCTGGAGCGGAGGTCTTGAGCTAGAGTAGAGAGTCATGAGAGGTTAAGAGGATGCCCCAAGAGGTTTGTCATTTGGAGCTTCTTGAATGGGAGGTAACAGCAGTAGTTGGGAGTCACATTGTCACCTGGACCTGGCTGGATGTATATAACCTTTCTGCAGTGACTTATTTCTCTCACCTTGAGGCAGGTTTGTTGAACTAAACAGGGAATGACCAACTCCACCTGTAATAGTCTCCCGTTTCTTGGTAGGCCAAAGACATCTTATGTGATTACCAGACGGGAGTCTTGGAGAACTCACCCAAGATGGTGTTGCTTTTCCACCTAATTGAAGAAAGTGTGAAACTTGGAGACAAGATCTTGGTCTTCAGGTAAGCAGAGTATCAACAATTGATCCTACAGTCACTAAATTCTGGAGTAGTTGAACCCCTCCTGGTACTTGGAGGTGGTTATATGGGGCAAGTGGTGTGGCAGTTCCCCTTTTCTCCTTTATCATATTAGATCCTGATTTTCCTCCGTGGATTTTATACTTCTGCCACTATCAAGTTTACTAGTGAGAGGTGTGCTGCCACAAACAGGGTTTGACAACCGTCAGTGCCGTCGTGGTTGGGGAAGAGTTCTGATACTCCACTTTTGCTGCTGTGGGGACTTTCTCCTGAACAGAGATCTTGGTTTTGCAGCCAGAGCTTGTCCACATTATCTGTCATTGAAGAGTTTTTGGCAAAGAGACCAATGCCGAGTCCTCCAGGCTCAGATGGAGGAGTTCACAACTGGGTCCGAAACTTCAGCTATTACAGTGAGTGCAGCCAATCCTCCTCTCTTTTGGTGTGACACTGTTTGATCCTCTGTGACCAACTAATTCCTGAAGGTCACCCACCGTTGTCTTGTAGTTGTCCCTGGGTGTGAAAATGCTCTTCTGAAGCATTCTTCTGATGAAGTCTCTTTCAGATTGTTCTTACTTCAGTTGCTTGGGATCACAGTCACAGTGTTTTATATATTTATTTATATATATATATATATATATCTGATAATTTCTAACTCTTCTTTTTGTCATCTTACTCAGAAGATGTTAGACATCTTTAACATCTCACAAACTAGTGCTTTTTTAAGTTGTAAAAGGTACTTTTTGTTTCCTGTTTGGCTAGATCTACTAAATCTACTGTATGGCTAGATCTACTAGATCCTGCTTCCCAAACCAGAGTCACTGTGAAATGCTTTCATTAGATCAGGGCTGTGAATTTCTCCTCCCCTTTTCCCCAGCTTTAAATCTTGTTCTGGCATGGGTTGTTGCTTTGTGTGGCTACTTTATAGGCCAGAACTGAGAGGAACATTGGATATACTGTTCCTGATTTTTGCAGAGCTGCCAGAAGCAAGCTGCTGCCCAGGAACAGAGACATGATACCTCTCCCCTGCACTTCTTTAGACCAGTATTCTCTGCTCAGATCCAGTCTACGGGGTTTTGCCAAAGACTTTCACAATTTTGCTCTCTTGGTTCCTCGAGCTTCCAGCATCACAGAATCACAGAATGTTAGGGATTGGAAGGGACCTCGAAAGATCATCTAGTCCAATCCCCCTGCCGGAGCATATGTGAGGCCTTTGTGCCTGCTGCTCGCTCTCTCTGTCTGTCTTGCCCAATGTGGAGCCTTAACGGGCTAAGTGTGTTGTAGCACTCCTAGTCTTGGCCTTGCCAAGCTTGAGTAATGTTTTGCTTGAGCTTTCAGTTGAACAAATCCCAACCTGGCTGGCTGCATTGTGCCTGCCTGGCTGGGCAAATTAGAGGTAGAGGGCAATCCAGCTGAGGTTCCAAAGTGCATGACTTGAGGAAGACCTCGAATTGGTTGGGAAGCAGTGCCAAAGCTCAGTTTTTGGAAAGTGGTTTTGTTCTGATGGGATTCCCCCAAACATACAGAGCTTTTAAATGTGTTCTTAATTTCCTTCTCAGGATTGGATGGTAGCACCTCTGCCTCAGAAAGGGAACGACTGATTAACCAGTTCAATGACCCCAGCAACACCTCTGTTTGGCTCTTCCTTTTGTCCACGCGGTAAGTTGACTGGAGCAGAAAGGCACAGCGGAGGACTCGCGCTGATGCTCTGTGTGCATAGGGGCTTTCTGTTCTTTTATTTCTTTGTAACGTACTCTTGAGACTCTATGGGATGATAGTGCCATCTGCTTCAGAATTCCCTGGGGTTGTAGAATTTTAGCCTTAGTCTTCTGCAACAACTTAACAACAGTCTTGGAAACCAAACGTGTTTGAAGTTACCTGTATGACTGGAGGGATCTTTCCATAGACATGGACTCTTGACTGTGATGGCTGTCCTGCCTAGAAACTGTGAAAACTGGCCAAGGCAGCAATTTGAAATTTGCCCTTAATTTCCAGTGCTGGGTGTTTGGGTGTCAACCTCATTGGAGCAAACAGAGTGGTGGTGTTTGACGCTTCTTGGAACCCGTGCCATGATGCCCAGGCTGTGTGCCGAGTGTATCGCTACGGGCAGAAGAAGCCGTGTCACATTTACAGATTGGTTTCTGATTACACCCTTGAGAAGAAGATCTATGACCGTCAGATCTCCAAGCAGGGCATGTCAGGTAGGTGTGGATGGACTTGGCTGTCCACTCTTGGCTTTTTAGTTTCTTTGAGTCCTGTTTCTGTGGGTTTTGTAACTTCTTTTTTTAAGGTTTAAAACCAGACAGCCAAAGAAGTGACAAAGACACTATCCTAGGGTATGTTTGATGTTTATGAGTTGGCAGTGACATGAGACCCTGTAAGAAACTCGTGGCAGAGCAGCAGGCATTGTAGAGCCAGCATCCTGCAGCGGGGTTGTGCTACCTGTCCCATGCAGTGCCGTTTACCTTCCCTGCTGTTCTGCTGGCTGCTACAAGAGAATGGAGACTTGGGGGGTGGTCCTCCTGTTTTCCCCTGTGCCTGGGCATTACTTGTTTTAAACTGGGCATTACTTAAGTAGCTCTGTATCTCCATCTCTTCAGCAGCAAGAGAGAGAAAATAGCTGAATTAAAATAAATCTTGATACCTTTGACTGATAGTGCTTACTGAGGAGCCAAGAATAATTAATTCATTCCAGTTCTGACCTGCCCTTGTACTGAAAGTATCTTTTGTGCTGGCTTGTGCCAGCTGTCAAGCTGCTCTTGTAGAGCATGCAGCTGAGGGTTGTGGTGACCCAAGAAGAGTTCTGCTGCCTGTGTCCTTCTTTGTCTTGAAACCCAACTCCAGACGCAGCAGCCCAGCGTGACAGGCTCAGTATGCTGTCTTGCACTCGAGGCAGAGTCCCCTGGCAGCTGGCCTGGCTCCCAAGAGAGTCCTGGATATAGATGTTCTCTGCATGTGCTACCATTTGCCCTGTGTGCAGGAAGGAATGTCCAAGGAAAACTTTCAGGCTCTTGTAAGGGAGGTACCATGGATCCTTTCTTGAGTTTTTGACTCAACAGAGTTCTGTAAATTTCAGCATCTGGTTATTAACTTGGACCTTTTGGGGGAGAACTTGTGGGGGGGGGGGGGCACATACTTTGTGGCTGCGGTTCTGTCCTAGGGCTT
>WKFP01013541.1:423366-450540 GCA_011057875.1 Pterocles orientalis | reverse complement strand
GGGGGTGGGGAGGGAGAAAAAAAAGAAACAAAACACCCCACAAACAATTTATCATGCTCTTTAAATTCACATGAAACTAGTGTGAGGGCTCCAGGCAGGCTCCTGCTGCAGCGAGGAGGGCAGGGCTCTGGTGGGGGCTCCCCTGGCCCCTTCTGGAGGGTCCCATCCCAGGTAGGTTGGTCCTGTGTGTCTGATGCCAGCTATGTGTGCCAGATGAGTGGAGCAATCCCAGACATCTCGGTGGCCGTCAGAGGGGAATCCTGGTGACTTCCTTGGCTCTGTGGCCCTGCCAGGCTCGGTGAAGGCCATGTCTCGCCCCACTGTGGCCCACCAGATCTGGGGTGGGTGGGCTCGCTGCTGCTTCTCCACTGCGCGAGGCAGTGGAGAAGGTTGGGAGGGAACACTGGACCCAGTGCCAGTTGCTGTTGAATCTGTGATTGGAGCGACTTCCCCCTGCGCAGAATCTCTACATTAATTTATTTCATGAAGGCGTAATATTTATTGTCTGGGGGACTCTTTCTATTTTTAAGTTAATATCCATATTAAAAAAAAAATAAAAATGCTGGCCTCCATCATGCAGTGGTTGCTTGTTGGGTTGTCTGTGTGGGGAGAAGCAGCCAGCTGACCAGAGCATAGCCTAGGAGCAGGGCCAGCTGCAGGGATTGCCCGTAGCTGACCTGCGTTGCGCTGGCTGGATGTGCCCTGTTGTGGGATCATGGCAGAGCAGGGAGGAGCTGCTCCGGGCGTTCTGCAGCAGCTGGAGGGAGGACAGAGTCCTCTTGTCGGGTTGAGGCAGGTGGAGTAACGTGTGGAAGCCTCCTGTGTTCATTCCAGTGAGGAGAAGGGCTGTAAGGTGTGTGGAGTGGGGACAGCAGCGCTCCTGCTGGGCAGCGCCTTTCCCCAGGCAGGGAGCTGCCACACGCCCGCAGAGGCTGGCCCCGGCCCCAACAGCGAATGCGCTGGCTGCTCGCCTCAGTGCCAGGGCTCCTAGGAGAGGCTGGGCTAGCCAGGCGCAGCTGGACTTGGTGTGTGTGCCTGTGTGTGTGTGAACGTGTTAGGATGGAGGCTTGAAATCCAGGAACCTCTGTGTCACATCGGGGTGTCACCAGGAAGATGTGCTCGTCTGGGTGGGATGTCCCTGGAACGTGGCTGGGACCTTGAAGCAGTGGTAGCTTGTAGGGGACTTTCTCGGCCAGGGAACCTGCAGTCACTGGTGGCTGCTGGGACCAACTGTGCATAGGGAAGGGCAGGATGTCCTGACATCCTCCATCAAAGGGTGCTGGAAGATGGGGACCTCCCTTCCTAAGAGAGAGGGGGGGGGGGGGGGTGGGATGTGCACACGTGTGTTACAAAAACACAATAAAAAAATGTTATGGGGCTTTCCTAGTGTCTTTCTCTGTTTAATGGACATTGTCTGTCAAACATAACCACACCATTCATAGAAGCCTTAGATCAACAGTTTAGCTATGCAAATTATTTTAATTATTTTTTTTTAAAACAAAACATTAAAATAGTGCTTTCTTCTTTAACATATCCTAGGAGTTGAAAACCGAGGGGTTCTGAGCAAACTGCTGGACAACTTGTCTTTGGATGCACCATGGAAATAAAAATCAAACCCCCCCACAAAAGTAACAAAGCAAATTAACTGATGGTGTTCATGCAAGTTTCTCCAAAGACTTGACAGTGCTGCGTCTGTGAGTCATGCCCTCCTGTGCTCTGTGTGTCCACCTCATGCACAACCCTGTGACACTGATTGTATGACCAGCTTGCCCAGATGTCTGTTGCATCCCTGTGAGGCTGTCAGTTTTCTGGTGGATTTGGGGAATGGACCTAAGCAAGGGCTTTCCTTGTTGAGAGTAGCAAGTGCTGAGACCCACGGGTGTGGGGGGGAGGCTGGAGCGTGAGCAGACCCTCCCCAGAACCCTGCCCCAGCCCTGCTTCTCGCTGGTGGTGATCAGGGTAGCGGGGTTTGTCCAAGGGACTCTCCCTTGTCCTCTCTCACTGGGGCTTTTCTGTGGCTTGGTGCTGGGGTGAGGCATGAAGATTCAGCTGGGGCAGGCAGCAGCGTGGCTCTGGATGTGGTGCCTCTGACTGCACCCCATTTTCCCTGCTCCTTGCCTCTCCAGGCAGCCCTGGTACATCCCCATGCTGCCAGCTGGTGTGCTCCTGGGAGTCCCTGACAGCCCGAGCCCTGTGGCCATAGGCGCTGGAGGTGGCTGGTCCTTGCCTGCCATAGGGCACACGTTTCGTGCCACGTGCTGGCCGTTAACCTTGGGCACCAGGGCGCTGTGCGAGGGCTCTCCTGGCTTCTGTGTGGCCGTGGTGGCTGGGAGACCCCTCACTGCCCTCCCGTGGTGTGACTGTCCCCAGCTGCAACCCACTGCAGGGGGTTTCCTCTCTCTGGCAAATACCTGTGGGGTGGGAGAGCACCTCTCTGCCCCACATACCAGCCCTGAGCCCCCCTTTAATGAGGGGCTGGGTCCTCTGGGCCCTGTCAGAGCCTTGGCTGAGAGCTGTGACACCCCAGCCATGGGGCTCCCATGGGGACTGGCACAACCGGGGCTGCTCTGAGGTAGCCGGAGGCACCTGCTCTCCCAGGGCACTGGGGGAAGGATTTCCTGCACCCCACAGAAGCCGTGGATTAGTCAGGGCCTTTTTGAGTGGGGGGGATCTCTTGGAACCCTAAAACTCTCCCATGGGACTCCCTTTCATCTGCCCTCCCCACACCTTTCTCCTCTTCAGCATGTGGTTCTGCTGCAGAGGGTCCCCTCTCGGTTCTCCTGAGCCTGCACCAGGGCTTTCCCTGCACAGGTTAATTTTTTTCTTTTGCTGCTGAATTTCCATCTCCAAATAACCAGATGGAAGCAGCGGCCGGTTTGCGGCGGGGCTGCGGGTGACACGGAGGACAGCAGTGCAGGACTCTCTGCTGAGGTTTCTTGATACTAAGGAAGATTTCTGAGTGCAGTCCTGAGGCCAGGGTGGAGATGTGGGGACAACCAGCTCCCCCCTGCGCAGCACCCAGCCCTCAACCCTTCCCTTGGGTGGGAGGTTTCCTCTCCCCGGGACAGATGGGTGAAGGCTGGGTACTGCTGTGGGACGTGATGGCACGGGGAGGGCTGTGGCTGCCGAGTGCCCTGGTCTTGGTGGTCTTGTCACCCTCCTGCCAGCGCAGCTCTTGGGGCAAGGTGGGGGGCTGCAGGGTGGGGGCAACACAGCCCTGCCTGCTTTGGGTGGGATCTGCTGCACATCACCCCCCCCAGAGCACTGGGGACGTTGGTGGGGGGATGCAGGTATTCACAGAAAGCAAATGGTCTGGCAAGCAAAGGATGGGGTTTCCACGGGGTCTGTGCTAACAAATAATCTATGTTTTGGATTAATGATGTCAGCAAAGGGCTGAATGCAAGAGAATTGCTGTTGGGTTTGTGGGTGGCTTCCAGGCCAGGGGCACATACAGCAAATACCTTCACAGCTGGTGTTTCTCACCGCTCTGGGATGAATTTTGTTAATCCAGTCTGGGAAGGACTGGGAGGGAGGGCTGGGGTGGGGGGCAGAGGTTAAAAGGGAAATGTAGTCCAGCTAGGTTACGCTGGGGATGATGGCTCCTGGCAACTTGAGCAGAGCGAGCGCTCCCTTTGAAGGGACAACGGTGCGAGCAAGGGAGAGCATCCTCTGCCACCTCCCGCACCCCCGCCCGCGGCTGCACCTCTGCGCTGTGTCCCCTGCCTTGGGGGCACCCGGCTCGGAGCTGGAGTCTGGCAGATCCACGGGAGCCTGAAGGAATCCATCGCTGAGTCTCATTTGGGGTTTTCTCTTGGTTTGGGGTTCTCTTTTTTTTGTTGTTTTGGTTTTTTTTCCTCTTCTTTTTTACTACCGCCTTAGCTTGTGGCCTGTTTTTTTGTGGTTGGAAAGAGGAGTATCACTAGCAGGGTGGGTCGGTCGGTTGGCCCCATGCATGATCATGTGCTTCCCTCTTCTCTCTGTCGGACGGGATGTGCTCGCCTGATCTCCCAGAACAGAGACTTTGAACAATTTGTTGTTTATATGATGTATTTATTTTTACTTGTGTTTCATGTCATTTTTTAAAAAAATAATAAATTGTAAGTTGGTATAACTGCCTCTTGTTTCTTTCTCTTTTTTTTTGTTGGCAAAATAAATGTCAAAATGTGGTTTGAAGTGGATTGGAGCTGGGCTGGGCGTGGGCATCTCTGCAAAACCCAGTTGCCCCAGTGCTGGAGCCTGGGCTCAGCAAGCAGCTGTGTCCCACTGCCTCCAGCAGTATTTGGGCTCCGCTGACACCTCTGCAGCCGCCTGGGTGAGCACCCTGCCAGGGCACCACGCTGCTGGGGCTGCAACCTGTCGCCTCCCGAGGGGAGGGAGGCTGGGTGTGCAGTGTCCGTGGCAGGGCTGGATGCTGCTGGGTGTTGGGAACCGTTTGCTGTTTCCCTTCTCTGTCCTCTGCGCTTATTGCTGCTGATAACGATCGTCATTAAGGGCCAGGGGAAAACAAGGAGAATAAATATTCTGCAGGGCGTCAATAGCTTTGAGTCCTGGAGAGCCAGTGTGGGCTGTGTGCCCTCACCCCAGCGTGCCCCATGGGACGCACGGAGAGGCAGTGGGGACGGGCAGGGTTTGAGGTAGTATCAGCGACCCTTGTTCTGCACAGGAAGCTGAGCGGTGTCTCGGAGCTGATGCCCGTGTGCGAGAAGGGCCCTGGAGAGACCGGGAAGGGAGCTGTGGACATCCCTGCCTCCCTCTGCCCCTCACAGGGGCTGGGGGTGCCTCCGCACACGGCCATTCTTGCTGTCCGGGGGCGGGTGCTGCCACTTCTGGTGCCAGGCTTTCTGCCGCTGCCGTTCCTGGAGCCGCAGGGCGTTGCAGTAGGCATCCAGGCTGGTGCCCGGTGCCCCCAGCGCTCGCGGGAAGCCCTTGTAGCCCGGGTGCAGGTCGATGCGGGGCCGGGGGCTCTGGTGGGTCCCTCCGAGCTCAGTCCCCTTGCTCCGTGGGTAAGGTGGCAGCTCCATGGCCTCGTGCCTGATGACCCGGAGGCTGTACCGGGTGAGGGGCCGGGAAAAGGAGCGCTCCACCGCCTGGCACTCGTAGGTGCCCGTGTCCTCCCTTGCCAGCTGCCGGATCAGCAGCCCCGGCTCCAGCACCAAGAAGCGGCTGTTGGTCCTCACCTGGGGCAAAGGCAGAGCACTGGATCAGTCCCCGGGGACCGAGCCACACCTGTGCCTTGTCCCCATCACCATGTCCTCCCCTGTACCTCACTCAGGCTGGTCTCCTCGCTGTGCTGCACCAGCCACCGCACCGTTGTCTGCGGAGAGCGCACCAGGCACTCCAGGAAGGTCGAGTTCTTCTCCACCCCAAAAACCAGCTTCTCTGTGACAGCCATCCCTGAACAGGGACAGAGGAAGGGGTGAGTGCCCTGCGTGGGAGTGGTGTGACCAGCAGGAAGGGAGGGCAGCATCCAGCACATGGAGGGGGGCATGGAGTGTGTGGCAGGTGATGCTGGGGCAGTGGGACATGTTTTCCCAGTGCCGTGCTGCTTGCCTTCCCAGGGCACCGGTGCTCCTCAGAGGGACCGGGGCTGGCACTCACCCTCGGCAGTGTCCTGGCACTGGCTGCGCGGGTCAGCCTTCAGCACGTCCTGGCAGCGGGCACGCCTGCGGGAGAGCAGACAGGGCTGGGGGGGCACCCACAGGGGGCTGTGGGACCCTTCCAGGGGGGACAGGAGGGCTGGGGGACAGGCAGGTGGCATGGCAGGAGGGGTCTGGGCTGACAGGTAAAGCCTCCAGGAATGGCAACTTGTCCTTCCCTGCTCTGAACACCATCCCTTTGCAGGTGGATGCTCACCTCTTCTCGGTGAGCAGGTGGGGGGCGCAGGTCCGGCCGTCCCAGGTGCAGTAGGGGTCCCTGGCCAGGCAGCAGTCTGTGCAGGTTTTGCCGTAGAGCTCGCAGCGGTACAGGGAGAGCTGCAGCAGCCCATGGGTGCTGCTCACAAACAGCTCGTGCTGCTCGGGTGAGGGGAAAAGTGGCCTTCAATACCAGGGCTATCCGGGGAATGGAGCCCCCTGCCCCACGCTGGGCTGGGGGCAGAGTCTGCCACCCCCCAGGCTGCCCTGGCAGGAGCCCACTCCCTAATGGTGCAAGCCCTGGGGACAAGGGACCCAGGCAGAAGGGCTGGGGGCAGTTACCCTCTGTGCCCTGTCCTGTGGCTGCTAAGGGGGGGACTCACCCGCTTCGGTGATAACTTCATGTCCAGGATGGAAGAAGGCACCTGGGGGGGGAAGGAGAGGGTGCTGCAGCCATGTCAGTCCCTCTTGGACTCCCCAGCCTTCCCCTGGGGCAGCTGTGCTGGCACACCTGGGCTCAGCCCTCCTGTTTTAGTTCAGTCTCCAGTGTGCCTACCCCATTCCCCCTGGGGAGGGATGGGGAGCTGGGCGGTGGCTCTGGTCCCCTGGCTCCCCTCCATGCTGACAGCATCGCCTGCGGGCGGGGCAGGTGGGAGCCACCAGCGACAGCAAGGGATCACGCTGGTAGAGGTAGTGACTTAGAATCACAGAATCACAGGATGGTTTGGGTTGGAAGGGACCTTAGAGACCATCCAGTCCCACCCCCCTGCCATGAGCAGGGACACCTCCCACTAGCCCAGGTTGCCCAAAGCCACGTCCAGCCTGGCCTTGAACCCCTCCAGGGATGGGGCATCCACAGCTTCTCTGGGCAACCTGGGCCACTGCCTCACCACCCGCACAGGAAACAATTTCTTCTAATATCTAGTCTAAATCTGCCCTCTTCCAATTTAAATCTGTTACCCCTCATCCTGTCACTGCATGCCTGTGTAAAAAGTCCCCAAGACTTGCTGCAGGAGCCCTCAGGAAGGATGCTGTGGGGTGAGCACAGGCTCTGCGGTCCAGCCCTGGGGTCCCATACCTTAGTGACGCTGATCTCCTCCAGGCTGATCACCTCGGGGCCACGGCTCAACCCCCCGGCCAGTCCCACCTTCAGGACTCTGCCGTCATCTGTGAAGGTAGCAGAAGGCACTGTCAGAGCTGGGAGCCGCCTGGCCAGCAGGACCCATGTACCACGTGGGTGGCCGTGTGCCAACAGCGTCCCCAAGGCTGGGGCGAGCTCCCACCTGTGCCGAGGAAGAGTAGGTCGTAGTGCCGGCTCTCGGTCTCCAGCCGGTGCACGAGGAGCCGCCGCAGCCGGTAGGGCACGTTGGCGCGCACCAGGACGGGCTGGCGGCCCTGGGGGTACACGGGCTCCCACATCAGCTGGTGGCTGCGCATGAAGCTGATCACCTCGTCGGGGAAGTCCTTGGTGGACCGCAGGAGGGGGTCGTACGTCTCGCTGGGGCACTGCGGGGAACCACGGGGGTCACAGGAGGGACGAGCCATCCTGTCCCGCTGCCCCCCGCCCTGCTCCCCAGCCCCTTACCGTGCCAGGACGGGGATAGGGGACACGGCCCTTGTATTCCACCCAGCGGTAGTCGAATCCCTCCTTGTGCGCGAAGGGGCCGCTGAAGGCGGCTCTGATGGCAGCCATGGAGTAGACACAGATGGCAGAGCCGCTGAACACACCACTGCAGGGGAATGCCGGGCTGTGAGCATCCCCGCTGCTCCATGGCGACTGGGCACATGCACCCCCGTGGCCCTGAGCCCACACTGTCCCCTGCCAGCCCGGGAATCACGCCCAGGGGGTGACAGGAATCCATTTGGCACAGCCAGCCCATCCTGGGGGACCGCCGGCTGTGCTGGTGCCAAACCTGGGGGTCTGGCAGTTGGGCTGGTGACCCAGCAGCAGGGAAATGGCCGGTGGGCCTTCCTCACCCAGCTGGGGGCTGGTCCTGCCCACCTCCCGCTCGGGGCTCCCTGTGGGGCAGTGCTGGTGAGGGGCTGGGGGGCTGGGACTGGGCCCCACTCACCTGGAGACGGTGAAGAGACCAAAGACCAGGGGGTTCTGGGGGTCCCGGGTGTGCAGGAGGAAAACATCCTCTGCAGAGAGAGGGGTGGAGGTGAGCTCCCGGGAGCTGCAGCATTGGTCCGGGGGATGCAGGTGGCCACCCCTGGCCAGCCGTCCCCGTGGCGCAGGGGACAGAGCAGCCGTGGCGGAGCAGCCTTGCTCCTGCTGCCGGGGGGACCGTGCACTCACCCAGCTGGTCGAAGTGGGTCTCGGTGCCCTGGGGCCCGGGGATGGAGCACACCAGGCGCGCCTTGAGGAAGGTGCTCCAGCGGTTGATGAGGCCGCGCTTCCCTCCCACGTCGTTCTGCCGGGCACCGAGAGCCAGGCTCAGCCCAGGCAGTGGGACAGCCCCAGCCCTCTGCTCTGTGCTGGGGGCTGCTGACACCCCCACACCTCCTGCTGGCCCCTGCTTGGGATGCCCCGTGGCCCAGAGGAGGTAAAAGCCCACCCCATGGGACACCCAGCCATGGCATGGTGGCTTTTCATAAAGATCATAGAATCACACAATGGTTTGGGTTGGAAGCGACCTTAGAGATCACAGTGTTCCGCCCCCCCGCCACAGGCAGGGACACTTTGGTGACTGACCTTGCAGACCCGGGCCACTCTGGTGTGGATGTGCCACCTCTCCCACTGCCCGGCTTCCATGGCTGTCTCACGGAAGAAGATGTAGACCTTGTCATCGTGTGGGTTGTAGGTATCGGGGATGGCATAGGCGCTGACAAACGCGGGCTCTGGGGGTAAAAGGAGCAGCACAACATGGCCCCATGCCCTGATCCAACCCAGAACTGCTTCCCCCCAGAGAGGAAAAGGGGACCCAGTGCCGACCCCAGCCTCTCCCCAGCAGGCAGGAGAGGACCCCTGTCCCCCGAGTCCCCCCGTTCCTACCGTGTAGCCAGTGGTCCTGGTTCTGCTCCGTGCGGATGTAGCTCTGCTCGGCCCCGTGGACCCAGGTGCGGAAGAAGGCGGCGCTGCTGCCCATGAAGTCGCTGGAGGTGCCTGAGTACAGCTCCCCGTCTGTGGGGACAGAGGGGGCTGGGTGTGTCGGGGTGCTGCTGCTGGAGGTACCCCAGCAGGACGCCCCTGGGTCACCCTGGCAGGATGCTCTCAGTCCCCAGAGGCTTAGGGAGGATGGAGGTGGCACAACCTGGCTGGAAGCCTCCTCCAGACCTGTGACCCTGCATAGCTTCTAGCCCCACACCCGCCTGGCCCTTCCCCAGTGCTGGTGACACCGCACCCCCACGGCATGGTGTTCCATCCACACCCCATGTTTGGGGCAGTGCAGGGACCGCGAGGCCAGGGTGAGCCATTGCCAGCTCCTCCTAGCTCAGACCTTTCCCAGCACTCCCACCTTCCGGCATCGCCGCTGCTCCCTGCTCCCTCTTACCAATGAGGAGCCCCGTGAAGGGTTCATGGGGGCTGTACGGGCACCGTCCTCGCCCCGATTCCAAGGAGTGGGTCACCAACCGCATGGCGGGAGCCCCGGGACCCTGCCAGAGCCAAAGGGGAGGTGTCAGCGCAGGGGGAGGCTGGAAACAAGCTGGGCAGAGGGGGAAGGAAGCCGGTGTGCTCTGCTCTGACATGAGCGGGTTCCTCAAGGAGGCTGCCACAACCCAGTCCCACCCCCATGGGGGATCCTGGCCCCAAGCAGGGCTACTTCTTGCTGCATGCAGCAAGGCCACACTAGTGTCAGGGACTGTGCCGGGCTGGCTGGCCAACCCCCCCAGCCCTGGGGCTCCCTCTGACCCCCACCCGCTGCGGTGGGTCTCTTGCCACCTCCTGCGATGGGGCGGTGGCTGGCCAGGGTGTCCCTCACCTTGCCGCTGGCTCCCAGCTGGACGAAGGCACAGACAGGCTGGTAGGAGCCGGTCCCGCAGGCGAACACGTGGCTGCTGTTGAAGGGCTGGAGGAGGCGGATGAAGTTGGCACACTCCGTCTGCTCGAGGGGAGACGGTGTTAGTGGGCTGAGCCCACGCCTGGGCACCTGTACCCATCCCCATGGCATCGGCCAGGTCCTCCCCTGGCTGGGCTTAACCCCGGCTGGCTCAGCACCCTCGGCTCAGGCAGCCCCGCACTCCCGTTGGAGGTGATGTGGGTGTTTAATATCCCAGCACATCACAAAAGGCTGGGGGCTGCCAGCCCTGCTTACCTCCACGTTCTTTCCCGCCAGCTGGCAATGCTCCACCTGCTCCCTGGGGGCTGGCCAGAAAATCTGCAACACACAGACCACCCCATGCAGCCCCAGATTTCCTGGACCTGCCTGGGCCAGCCAGCTCCTGTGGGAACAGGGGGGACCGGGCTCAGCCGAAAGGCGCTGCCAGGCTCAGGCGCATGGTGGGGACACAGGGCTGAGACCCCCTGGGGTCCCCAGGGCCCGGCCAAGCTGGGCAGGCAGGCTGCCAAATGGGCTCAGAGCGAATCTGGCGTGGGGACAGCGGCTGGGCGGGTCACGGCACGCCCGGCCGGTGGGCAGGCTCTCCTGGATGCTGGCCCGTGGGAACGCCAGGCTGCAGCGCCTTCGCGGGTTTTCCTTTTGTTGGGCTGGAGCCGCTCACCCTGCCAGCAGGATGTCTTGGGATGCCATTAGCGGGCTCGCTGCCCGAGTGGTTTCAGCTCTTGCGGCAGCAGCAGAAGGGACGGGGCGTGAGAGCAGAGCTGGGGCCTCTGCCTTTCCACCCCACATCCACCCAGGTCACCTCTCCTGGCCAAGTCACCCCATCCCTTCCCAGTGTCGGCTGGTCCCAGTGGGGCTCAGCACCGCCAGGGATGGGCTGACCCCACGGATGGAGACATCCTGGTGTCAATGTGTCCCTGGTGCCATGAGAGCAGCCCAGCTCGGAGCACACCCACCCCACACCCCGGTACCAGAACAAGGAGCGGCTCCGGGGGAGGAAGGGGCCTGCAGCCTCCTCCCAGCGCTGACCTTCTCAGGCTCTCTGCTGGGATGGTCCAGGTGCAGCAGGAAGATGTGGTTTTTGGCTCCCACCATCAGCCAGCCTCTGTCCTCATCCACCAAGAGGGCTTGGAAATCCAGCCCATCCCCCGAGGCCAGCAGCAGGCGGGAGCTGTTGGATTTCAGCAGATCTGAGGAGCACAAGGTGGGACAAAGAAAGCCGTGAGCCACACAAGAGCCACTGGCCCCGTGCCCCCCCATCCAGGACAGCTCTGGCTGCCCACCCCTGCCCCAAGGGACCGCAGCGTTCCTGCCACTGCCTTGGTAGAGAGACATGACCACCAGAGCCCCAGTGCTCGGCATGTTGCCTCCCTCCATAAACCTCCATGGAGGAAACAGTGAGTTGCTCCTCCAAGGCCAGGCTGTATGGGAACAGCCCCTACTGCCCTGCTTGGACCCTTCTGTCCCTGCCTGTCCCCAAGCCTTCTAGCCCATGAAGTGTCTGTTGGTGGCTGGGCTTCACCCCAGGTGTGGGGATGGGCAGGTGCATGGGTGCAGCAGGACAGACAGAGGGATGGATGGATGGTTCCTGGCCCAAGGAGCTCATCAGAACAGTCCCCAGCCATGTCCTGGTGCCATGCTGTCCCTGCAGCCCCCATCCCACATTTGGCCCCTCCATGTCCTGAGACGCAGCCTAAACCCAGCGTTGGCCTGGCTCAGGGAAGGGGCTCTTATGAGTGTCCCTTTGGCACTGGTGGGGGGAAGAGCCACCTTGCCGAGGGCGAAAGTGTGCCCTGGACCCAGGGTAGAGCACCCTGGGGTGGGGAGCAGGGACGGGGCAGTGGAAGGGGCTTTGCTGTCCGGCCGTAGCTCTCCTGTGCAGAACCCCAGGGTGGCCAGCGTGGCCCCTGCGGCACAGTTGCGGGCATGTGGGTGTGCGAGAGGGACAATGAGCTCTTGTATCTCGGTTAACCACGCCTGAAACTCCATCCCTGGGGCTGCCTTGGTCTGTGATGTGCAGCGGCAGGTTTGGGGCGGGTGTCCCCCGGCACGGCAGGGACGGCTGCTGCACCAGCACAGGACTACAGCAGCTGCTGCCCTGGCCAGTGCCGGCTACTGGGGATCAGGGCAGGAGACACCAGCACCAAGACAGACCTTCGAGCTTCCAGAAATCATGACACATCGCTTTTCCCTCTCCAAAGGTGGTGGGGTCTGGCTAGGGGTGAGGCTGGAAACCCAGGGTGATCTGTAAGACCCAGGCTGAGAAATTACCCAAAATCATGCAGATTGAAGCGGTGTGGCAGGAACTGAGAGATGGAAGCTGCCAAGGGAAGGTGGTGCCGGCGGGCGATGGGAGCATGGGCGGACGTGCAGCCCCAGGCGCAGGTGGGGAGTACGTGGGCACAGGCACAGCACCGGTCAAAGGGGACCAGCTGACCCTGGAGGTTGCGTCTCTCTTCCTTCCACCCCATTTCCAGGGCAGAGGGGAAGTGGGACCAGTGCCTGCAAGCTGGAAATGCCACTGACGTCGCTTGTCCCTGCAGGGGAAGGACCTGCTGGGACACAGGCAGCAGGCAGGGTCCCTGCCCGGATCTAAGCCTATGCAGCCAGGCTCGCTCCCAGCCGTCGTTTCCTTCTCCCCTTCCTCCGGGATTAACAGCAGAATTCCTGTCCCTGCCTGTGGGCCATTGTCACCACTGGGTCCCCTGGGCATTGTCCACCCTCCTGTACCTGCCAGTGCTCTCGGGAGCCGCTGGATCCAGGGGGAATGTCAGTCAGGGCACTGGGGAAGCAGGTTAGGGAGGAAGGGAAGGTCGACGGTCCATCCAGTACACGGGTGTAACTAACTGGTGTAATCACCCACTGGTCACTCTTCGACCTGCCCCAGCCCTGTCTGAGGGTGAGATCAGACAGGATGATGGAGGAGCCGCCCCTGCTGCTGGGATAGCGTGTGGGGGACCCGGGAGGGACTCACTGCCCTGTGCCTGCACTGTGAGCCCCCCGGCGGGGTTAGTGACCGCCAGGGTCTGCGCCTGGCGCTGGGCATGGCTCTACTCCCTCGCCAAGGGGGCAGCGGGGGCTGCACACCCAGGCCCTGTGTGCAGGAACCTGCTGTGCACAAAAACCATCATCTCTTGCCCCCAGCCCAGCTCTACACACAGGGCGTTTGCTCCAAAGCCCGACCCTCTTGGTGGGGAACCAGGCATCTGTGCAGCAGCTGTGCAGTGGCTAAACTGATGGGTGAGCCCAGAGGAGCATCCTCTCTTTTGTGTCCATTATCTCCCAAGGCCACAGTGTTTGTCTTTATTCTGGGGACAAAAGGAACCGCCTCATCCCATCCATCATCTCCGCCTGCCCCTGAGCCCCAGCATCCTCGGTGCGGGCGCCCCTGGGCTTCCCGGGGTCGCTGCCTGGCCGTACCAGGGGCTGTCCTCTCCCCCTCCCCAGGCAGAGCAGACCCTGGGGGAGATCCCTGAAGCCAGGAGAAGCTTGGTGCTAAACTGAGCTCCAGCCCCTCAGTGTTGTGGGCTGATAAGAGTTATGCCGGCGCAGCTTTGGTGCTGATAACCAGAGCCCCACCAGCCTCCCACCCTCTGGAGCACTGCTGCATGGTGATGGCTCCTGGGTCCTGCCCTGCTGAGCAAAGACTGGCAGAAGAGCTGTTTGCCAGCTCCTAGCTGTGCCTGTGCAGGATTATTGCAGCAAGAGGAGCTGGGAGGCGTGCTGCGGTTTTGCTGCACTACCGTACAGACTCAGCAAACAGCAGGGCTTGGCTCCAGGCAGCATCCGGGCTGACCCAGCTCACCCCGAGGCTGCTCCTCACCCGGCCGTCATTGCCACTGTGCTATTATAAACCTCCTCCTCGGCAGGGTGGGAGCTGCTGCTGTTGTTCCTGGCGCCGTGCCCCGTGCCCCATCCTTCCTTTGCTCTCCCAGCCCGTGGTGCTGTCATTTCCTCCTTGCAAACCTGCTTGCGTCTTGTCCCCCCACCCTGAGGGCTCTGCCTGCCTCCCCCATGTTGGGATCTGAGGGCAAGGCTCATCCCGTCGACAGGATCTCAAAGGCCTCCTTTTATGAATCTTTTTTCTAGGGGTTTTTAAACGTAAACTTCTCAAGGCATTGTGTCCTTGAACCTGCCCTGTGCTGTCCGTGAGTCACATCCCCTACCATTGTTCGCCTTGTCCTTGAGCCCTCCCGATGCTGGGAGCTTCCTCTCCTGCCGCTGCCCAAGGCAGGAGGGCTTCTGGCGCGTCTGGCCCCACACGCTGGGGGGCTTTGATGTCGGCAGCCCCTCTGTGCCCCTGCTGCCCCAGCAGCCCTGCTCTGCCTCTCTGGCTCCAAGGAAAGGCAGACCCTGCTCTGTGTTTCCGAGCTGGGCTATCATCTCCCCGCAGGGATATCCTGCATCCCTGGGAGGTCCCTCCCTCACCATCCGCAAGCTGGGGGCATCTTCCACATTGCCGATGGCTGCTGCCCAGAGAGCATCTTCCCAGGGGGCTGGAGCAGGGCAAGAGGATGCCCCAGGGCTCTGAGTGTGATGCCCATGGGAAAGCAGCACCGGGGGTGTGCTGAGTGTCTGACCTTCAAAGCAACTTGCTCTTTTTTTGCATAGGAGAAGCTGAAAGCAGGTAAATTGGCCAACCCCACACTGTAGGTCAATGGCATGGTGACCAGCAGCTGGGCTGGCAGGGATCTGCTCTAACCGCTCAGACTGTTTCCCTGCAGAGACCCTTTCCCGAGGGACTCTCCCCTTTTGCTGTGTACTGTGCTACCTGTCAGGCTGCTCATGTTGCATCTTCAGACGAGTGAGCAGAGGCCCCTCTTTGCATCACGCCCAAGAAGAGCAAACTGTGCCTCCCCTGGAGAGCTCATAATCCAAACAGACAAGACAGATGCACGGGGGAAGGGAAACGTGCAGTAGGGCAATGATCCGTGCAAGGGATCAGCCACTCCTGGGCAGGAAAGGAGGGGTAGGGGGCAGAAGGGCTTAGCTGGGGCAGAGCCGTGATGGGGGGAGGCAGAGGAGGGGGCTGGCAGTGCTGCCTGGGGTTCAGTGTCCCCATTGCATCAGGAGTGTGAAGAGCTGGGGCTTGCCCAGGTCAGCTCTGGCCCAGGACACACCGTAAGATGCTCAGAGTGAGTCTGGGCAGTAGGAGCTGTCCCTGTGTGTCCCTGCATTGCACAGGACAAGGGCAGGGTCCCCGCGGCTCAGCCCTCTTCTCTGACACCAGCAGCGCCCATGCAGCATCCTCAGGGGCTGCTCCCAGGGCTGCAGCCACAGAATCACAGGATGGTTTGGGTTGGAAGGGACCTTAGAGACCATCTAGTTCCACCCCCTGCTATGGGCAGGGACACCTCCCACTAGCCCAGGTTGCTCAAAGCCTCATCCAACCTGGCCTTGAACCCCATCCACAGCTTCTCTGGGCAACCTGCTCCATGAAACATCCCGAGGGCCCGGCACATGGAGACAGATGCTGCAGCCACAACCGTAGGGTTACCACCTGCTTCCCCTGCCCCTGGCCACCCCCACCTGCAAGACACTCTCCCAGCCCTCCCAAGCAAGGCGCAGACCCCAAAGACATCCCCCTGGGTACTCCCCTTACCTCTGTAGGTGAGGCGGAGGCGCGGGGCGTGCTGCTTCCATGCCGTGCTGCTGCCTGGCTGCTGCAGGACGAGGCAGAGGAGGAGCGCGGCGAGGGGCAGCTGGCAGCCGGGGGCACGCTGCATCCTGGCGCTGGGCAGCAGGGAGCAGGCGGCTCGTCCTCACAGCACCATGCCTCAGCGCCAAGATGTCACCTCTGCCACCAGCTGCAAGCAGAGAAGGGGAAGGGCTGCACCATGGTGTGGGGTCAGGACCCCCGTCCTGCCGGCCCCTGGCTGGGTAGGGTGCCGGAGGGAAGGGACGGCTCAGCAGGTCTGCAGGCAGAAGGTGTCAGGCCAGCTGCCTGGCAGAGAGGAGCCACCAGGAGCAAGTGGCCAGTCCCCTGCACACCCACCGTGATGCAAAACGAGCCGGGGTGCCATGCAGCCTGCCACAGGGACAGGTCACGGCCACAGCGAGCTCGGCGTGCCAGTGACGAGGCACAGACTGGGGACCCTGCGGCAACCGCCAGCTCCTCAGGAGCGTTTATCTGAGCAGAGCACCTGTGGGGTGCCGGGCTGGGTCACCCCTCCCTGGGGAGCACGGGCTCAGGGGAGGCAAGGCTTGTCTTCAGGAGGTCGTACAGCCCAGACCAGCCAGGTGGGAAGGACAATGAGTGGGGGCCCAAGAAGATGGGCGTCTTGCTGGCGGGGCTGTCCTCACAGCCTTGGCAAGAACTGATGGTTCTGGTAGGGTGAGGAGCATTTCTGATCTTCCCCGTTGCTGCAAGATGTGCCCCACTGGGACACCCTGCATCTACCACCGCCCCCCAGCTGCCCCCCGGGAGCTCCAGCACATTTCACGTCCAGGGATTTGAGTATCCCGGAGGTGACTGAGGTGGGGGAGGAGGTGAGGGGTGCTTGGGGAGCAGTACACCCTCCAACGGGTGCTCAGAGCTTGGGCATCCTCAGCTAAATACCCGCCCAGGCTTCAGTGCTTGGACAGAGCCTGGTGAGGGATCCCCAATATCCATCTTACCTCAGCTTGAGGTTAAGTCTTGTCCCTCTTACTCAAGGGGGAATTAGCATTTTGGAGCACTGTCCATAAAAGCCACTTTTGTGATCCTCCAGCGTCAGCTGCGGCTGCCTGCGTACACGATACATCTCTCCAGTCAGTAGCCTGGTCACCACAGACCTCTCTGAGGCCACCAGCACCCATCGGCTCCGGGATGCGGCAGGCTGGAGGAACTCTTACATTGACACCCCCCTCCCCCCAAGGCGCCTGGGGGTGTCCCAGCCTCATCCCCCAGCTCCCCCACCTCCTGCAGGTGCCACCTCTCAGCAGTTCATTCAGGCAGTTTAGGTGCTTGAATGGCAGCTCTGACGAACTCTCCCTCTTGCTGATATTATGTTCTTCCAGTCTCATGGCTGAAAGGTTTAAAAAACAGCTTTTTGGCTCACAGCTGGCCGGAGGGTCTTGGTGCAGGGGGTGAAGGGCTGTGCAGGAGGTACAGCTGAACCTTCCCCACTGCCTTGGTCTCTGACTTCCAGGGAGGAGGGTTTGGGCCGGGAGCTGGGGTGCCATCCCCTGTCCCAGGGACCTGGATGTGGCCCCAGGTGGAGGCTGTGCTGGTCTCTGTCTGTAGTTGGGGGCTGCTTTCTCAACCTATCTACCTCTTTCCTGCCAGACTTTTCAACAGGCCAACCACCACGTAGGGGAAAAAAAACGGTGGGTTTATCTAGGTTGGAATTGCTTGTCACTTTGATGGTGGACAGGGGTTCCCAGGTAGGAACCCCATCAGCTATGCTGGGGACCTGCCAACAGGCAGCACTGCCCTCAGCCCCCCCTGCAAACACCTTCCTGGCAGGCAGAGATGATGATGGAGCCCTTCCCCGTGCTCAGCTGTCAGCACAAGGACGTGCCTGGGATTTGACAAGGAATTTTTTTATTTTTTGCTAATGTGCATTTGGTTGCTGGAAGACTCGGGAGAAATGCTGGCCTCTAATTGCAGCTTTCTATAAATGGAGCAGAGTCTGTGCTGGGCTTAGGTTTGGGCCAAGCCAGCCCTGGGAGGAACCTTTCCCAACCCAGCGCTGCGGGGATGCCAGGGTGCGCCGGGATTCTGCGGATGGCGGGCAGGGCACCGCTCCCTGCCTCAGCGACACGCTCCCGCACGGCCGCGGGCGAGCTTTGGGGATGCTTCACATGCCTGCGCAGGGGCCGGGGCGGTGGGAAGGGGTGCAGGCTCCCGGGGACAGGCTGGCTGTCCCAGCACTTCGTCCCCATGCCCTGGGGGTGCCAAAGGTGGGTTTGATGGTGGCAGGAGCAGCCACATGGCGAGGAACCCAGAGCCCTGGCAGAGCTGGGTGAGGATCTTGCTGGAGGGGTTCAAAGGAAAGAAAAAATCCTGGCTGTGCCCGCAGCCCCTGGAGCAGGGACACGCCTCACCATGCCAGCCAGAGCGGGGGACACCAGGGGGACACACGGTGGGGCCACGGCCCTGCCTGTAAACCTCTGCCCAGGGCTGCTGGGGGGGAAAGAGCTCAGGAGGGTTTAGCCGGAGAGGGGGAGCGTGGGTGTCTCGTGGATGGAAACAAGCTGTGGATGATGAATCCAGGGTTACATTAAACACTCCCGACAGCTTTAAGTAATCAACTGTCCGGAGCTGCAGCTATTTCCATCTCGGTTTGGAGAGAGGAGTGATGATGAGGGCAGGCTGCTGGGAGAGGGGACAGCAGGGGGGTAAGGTTTTGGGGAGGATGTGGGTGATGGCAGCCCTGTTTTGGGGGGCTGGCTATCACCAGCGGGCACTGGTGGAGGTGGCATGGGTGGTGACACCGCAGTGTTGGGCTGGCTTGGTGCCAGCAGCAATCCAGCCATGTGTCACCCTGTGCCCTCCCTCCCCTTCCATCAGTGACCTGAGGAACTCTGATGGGTTTAAGGCTCTGGGCTGTCATCCAGGATCACCCCATCATGGCACAGCAGTGAATTTTTTGCCTTTGGTGACAAAGTCCCTGGAAAGACTTGCTGGAGACTGAGCAGCGCAGGGAGAAGACAAACCCCTCCTGTTCGAGCCATGCATGTCAGGAGGGAATCGTTTATCCGTGAAAGCACCGATTTCCTCCTGCCAGCACCTGCCTGCTGCGATGCCGCGAGCAGTGTACAACAGCCCAAACTTCAGGGCAGAAGGGGCCCTGGCAGTGGATTTATTGGGCTGTGCACTATCTCTGCAGAGAGCAGCGCACGCTGAACCCAGCTCCTCGGCCATCCCGTGATGCTCACAGCCGCAGCCCCCGCTGCCGCCCTGCCCGCCGGCAGCCACCATGTGCTCCCCACTGCCACAGGCCCCGATTGTGTCCCAGCTAATCCCCCCGCGCCGTCTGCAGCCCACAGCCTTCTTCAGTTACACCGCAGGGCTGGCCGGGCAGGGGGAGCAGCAGCTGGGGGACCTCAAGGGAGAGAGGCTGGGAGGGAGGAGGAGGGGGGCTGCACCCCGCCATCAATGTCCAGACGCAGGGACCCTCCCCAGCAGCCAAGCCCCTGCTCCCAGAGCCAAGCCCCCCAAGCCTGGGTGGCTCTGACGCAGCAGAAGCGCTGTGTGCCAGTGGTCTCCTCCTGGCCTGGGAGGGCAGGGACGGCTCTGACACTTTTAGGAATGGGGAGAAAGGAGTTTCACAAAGAAACAGAGGTGCAAAACCAGGCAAGGAGGGGGACAGCCATGCCCTGCCACCAGAGAGTCCCCCCTCCCGCGGCTCAGCCTGTGTGCCGGTCCCTGCACACACATCTGCACGTTGGTTGTGTGCACACCCCATGCACGGCTGGAGCTGTTGGCCGTGTGCCCCTGCCCACACCCCTGCCCGCACCCCTGCCCACAGCGCTGCTTGCCCCCCCACCAATGCAGGCACAGCACCCCCTGCCCAGCCCCGGGCCCCACTGGCCCCTGCCTGCGGAATGATGGATGCCCCAGCAGCTGCGGCGAGAGGCAGCTGTCATCCTTCTCCAGCCGGGAGGACAAGGCCACCGGTGTACGCCCTCGGCTCCATCCCTGCTCCCCCCAGAGCTGCCTGGCCCGGGCAGGACCGGCTGTGGTGCTGAGCTGCGCCTGGGATGGGGACAGAGGGATGGGGACGGGATGCTCCTGCTGCAGGACACAAGCTGGGAACCACAAAAGCCAGTGCCAGTGCCCAAATGGCACCGTGGTGTCACAGCATGTCCTGCAAAATGGCAGGGTGTCAGCGAAGCCCAGTAACACAGAATCATGGAATCATAGACTGGCTTGGGTTGGAAGGGACCTTAGAGATCATCCAGTGCCACCCCCTGCCATGGGCAGGGACACCTCCCACTAGCCCACGTTGCTCAAAGCCTCATCCAGCCTGGCCTTGAACCCCTCCAGGGATGGGGCATCCACAGCTTCTCTGGGCACCCTGGGCCACTGCCTCACCCCCCGCACAGGAAAACATTCTTCCCATGCAGAGCCCCAAGATGGAGGGGGAGCAGATCTGGGGGGCTCTGAATGAACTGTTGAACAGCAGCAGAAGGCTGTGGTTGCTCGAGCCGTGCCTGCGTTTCTCTGCCATCCCGCGGCGAGGCTGGCCAGCGGGCTCCCTTCCAGCCAGGACATCTCCCCACAGCCTCCCATGCTCCCGTCTCCTGAGATGAAAGCCCAGGATGGCAATTAGCCCTGGATCACTCCTCCTTGCCAACTGCTGCTGCCAAAGCATGCCAAGCACTGCGAGAGGGGAGGAACGAGTTCCAGCTGCTGCTGGCACAGTACATCCCCCCGGCACCACACCCCCCGGGGCAGGGGGCTACTCGCTGGCGGGGACCTGGGAACTGTGGCCATGGGGCAGGGACAGCTGGGTGCTGTCAGGTCTGGGTGGTATCAGGGGGGTTTCACTGCCTGTGGTGACACTTCAGAGCCTGAGCGCCTTTCTTTTTTTTCTTTTTATTTCCTTCCCCTTTTTCACTTCTTTCAGGTGCTGATGTGCAAACGTCCCTGGTTCCTGGCATGCCACGTTAAGCACACACCAGCTGCACTGCCACACCAGCATGGACCTCGGGCTCTGGGGCTGGTTTTCCTCCTCCCTCGCTGCATGGACAGAGCAGCATCCATTCCGGGCTGCCAGCCCATCCATCCTTCCCCTGGCTGCCCCTGCCCCTCTGTGCAGACAAGACTCTTCTGCCTGCTTGGGGCCCTGGGAGATGGGAGTGGGGCTCAGCTCCTTGTCTTTGAGGGCGCAAACCCGCACGATGCCAACACAGCATCTCCTCTAATGATGTTCATCTCCCGAAGTTTCAGCAGCTCACAGCACACTCCGGTTGGGAGCACATCCTTTGAAAGCAAATGGGGAATTGCCAAGCCCCAGGCTGCCCAGGATATTAATGGCTGTTTATGAAGGGATAAGGAGCTGGCTGCACGCACTTACCATCCTGCTAATCCCTTTCTCGGGAGGCTGCTGGCTCAGCCCTTACCCTTCCTTCACTACTGCGGGAGGTGTAGCCCGCTCTGGCCCGGCTCTCAGGCTGAGCCCCACAGCGGGGTGATGGGCACGGCGATGGGCTGGACCAGCCGCGCTGTCAGCCAGCGGCTCCTGCAGGGCTTGTTGGTGCTCCTGAACGTGATGCTTGAGCCAGGTAGTGCCACTTAGGTAACCGCCACTGTTCCTCCCTCTAATCCACCCCAAGGGCATCCAGCACCAGGGAGGGAGCAATCCCAATGTGCAGAGAACGCTGGATGCAAACGAAGTACAATTGCACCTTGCAAGTCTCTTCTCACCTAAAATGCGGCCAGAGCACAGGCACATTCCAGTGCCACGGGACTCCTGGGTCTGGGCACATACACCCTGGGGCCAGCCCAGGCAGGGGCTTCCTGGGACGCTGTGCACCCACCCTCCAGCTCTCTCCTTCCCTGCCAGCCCCACATTTCCCCACCTCTGTTCACGGCTCTCGTGCCTGCAGCCCCAGCACAGAGCAGTGCCAAGGTCCTGCTGCCAAGCCCCAGCCCAGTGGGATGCTGCCCAGGCCAGGGCTCCCAGAGGGGGCAAATTACTCCAGGACACCAGCTGACAGCCACCCAGGGGCAAATTTGGAGGAAGAAGGCTGGGCTTCTCCCCAGGCAAGGCAGACAGTCAGGGAGGTGGGAGAAGTGCGGAGCAAGCGTATTTGAGACTGGGCAGCATCCTGCAGCTGTACGGCTCCTCTGCACAGCCAGGACTGACACACATCAAACTCTGGATTGACTTTGTGTATTAAACTCTTAACCTGCCTCCTAATGCAATTGAGAAGCTTAAAATTCTTCCACATTTAGGAAGGGGTTTGCTCTCTTCTGATGTTGTGTTAAAGTACCCAGACAAGGCAGCGCAGGGGCTGGGGGCTGCTAGCTCCCCACAGCCCGGGGAGTCCCCAGAGGCAGCACTGCATTCCTCCGAGCCATTTGTACCAAGATGCCGCCTGCCAGCTGAAACCCCCCTTGTCACCTGTCCGCCACATGGCCTGACATTCAATACAGCCCCCGGGAGGCTCTGCCCAGCTCCAGAGCTGTTTTCTGGGCTTCAGCCTTTCCTGGCTGGGTCTGGGTGAATCCTACAAGTGCTAAAACCTGGCAAGGGCAGAAGTCAGCACGGGTTCTGGCCAGGGACACGTTTGCTGATGCTTCTTGCCTCAAGCTGGATGAAAAGCCTCTGCTGGGGCAAGAGGCTGGGTGATACCCAGGGTTCTCAGACAAAGCTTGCCAGCTCTGGGTCACCAGCTCAAACCTGGGCAGGCTCAGCCATCACAGGCTGCTGGTCCTTCGGTGGCCCCTGGGAAAGAGGTGGTGGGCTCTGTCAGGGTGCTGGTGGCACGTATCACAACCTAGGGGCTTCTCTGATGTACCCCAGCCAAAAGGCAAAGGGCTGGAGACAGCTCCATCCCCAGGGGCAGCTCAGGAGACAACCAACCCCAGGGAGCGGAGAAGCATCCCCGCTCCCTGGGTGCCCTCTTCCCCCATATCCCCCTGCCAGCTCCCACGGCCACCTCCAGCTGCTGAGGCTTTTTGCAGCAAACCTGCATGTTCTGTAAAGCCCATTTTCTTCATTCGCAGTGGGGTTATTGCTCCCTACCTCCAGACCTACTAGGCAGGGATGCTCAGCACCTCTCAGCCAGCCGTTGGCTTCACCGCATTCCCACCATCTCCCAACCCACCCCAGGCTGTGAAGCACCTGCTCCTCTGCACACTGACCTGCCTCATCCGTGTCACCATCGCCAGCCAGTGACACGGCTGCCAGTCGTGCTCCCAGGGCCTCTCACTGTCCCAGCCGCAGCCACCCGCCTCCCCTGACACTGGCAAGCTCGGCAGTGTTTTCTTTTCATCACGGAGAGCCCTGCTCCCTGCTCTCCCCAGCCCGCCGTGCTAATTGGAACAGGCTGGGCAGGCGTGGGGGGCTTTGTCGGAGAAAGTATTTTAATGAGGAGGTGGAAGGGTGCCTGGGCTGTTATCTGCTTCTTCTCAGAGCCTCTTGGCCGGGCTCCTGGGGAATTACAGCCCGGATCACTGGGAAGATCTCTGGCTTGCCAGCCCTGGACCCCTGCAGAGCAGCACGCTCTGCAGCCTCCCCAGCACCCTGCCCTGTGCTCCGCAGCCTCCCCAGCACGCTGCCCTGTGCTCCGCAGCCTCCCCAGCACACTGCCCTGTGCTCCGCAGCCTCCCCAGCACACTGCCCTGTGCTCAGCACACTGCTCAGGGAGTGGGGACACGGCTGTGCCTGGGGCCAGCTCTGGAGCCACTGCGCTGTCCCCACCCTGGCAGCTCTGCTGGGGCAAAGGGAGAGGTCTGGAACAAGGCTGCAGCCTCTGGGCAGGGGATTCCCAAGGGTCAGAGATGCTGCAGATGGACACCGGGCTGTTCACCCCAGCTGGCTGGCTTCCCCCGTTGGAACTGGGCAACTGCCTGGTCAGATCAGAGACACCCCAGCCCAGCCGATCGTCACAAACAGAGGGACATCGCCCCAGAATGGCTCCGCCTGGCCAACAGCCACCCCTCCACACTGTGCCCACGGTGTTGCTCCCAGGACAGACCCTTCCTGGTCCTCTTGGTCCTCCACGCACTCATCCACACTGTGTCCCGCTGTGGCAGGCCATGGTGGCTGCCACAGTCCCAGTGGGGAGCTGAGGTGCAGATGGCCTGAGGGCCCTGCCCGTGGCCAAACTGGAACCAGAGCAGGGATGGGCCCCAAGGGTCCCACCTGCCTCCAAACAGCAGCTCATCATCCCACAGCACCAACCGGCTCAGCACTAATCCTGACCCTACCACCATCCATGCACGATGGTGCATGCAGCTCCAGCATGCGGTGGCAGAGCCACCACCACCCGCCTGTGCGAGAGCCACACCGTGGGAAAAGTGGATAATGGACAGACTGAAACCGAAAGACTTGTCATTTTTTTCACGCTACAAAGTGTTCTGGCCAAGCTAGCTGACATCAGTGATCACCTCCTGGAAAACGGGGAAATCAACCTGAACTTGATGGTGGGAGAAGCCGAGAAGTTCCTGCGCACAATATGTGGCAGCTCGCCAGCGTGCGAGACGAGAACAATAACCCCACACGGCCATGCGCTTGTGAACGGCATTGTTTTACCAAAGCCACATCCTGGGCAGGCTCCCACATCAACCAAGGGTGAGGTTCCCAACAACCGCACTCCGTGCCGAGCCATCCCGCTGGCAGAGTCGGGCTGTGCTGGCCCGGAGCGTGGCGTGCCTGTGGGTACAGCAGAGCTGGGGGCGGATTAAGGGCATGTGGGGTCATTGAGCGTGAGGATGGCAGAGCCCAAATATCCTACAGTGCCCACACTGGGGAATAATAAAGGCTTATCTCTGCTGGGAACACGGAGTGCTCCCTCCCAGGTACTACGAGATTACTGCCATTCCTCAGCACCCAGCTACAAGTAGGTGCTGGGGTTTTATGGGTACCATTTGGGATAATCTGGTCTTTAGGGAGGCAGAATGACTCTGTCCCCTGCGCTGTGAGCCCCTATGCTGGTCCCTTTGCCACTCTGTGCTTCAGTTTTCCCAGGCAAAAAACAAGGGAGAAGGTGCAGCCGGCTCCTGCGAGCGGGGCAGAAGTAAGAAGAAGGTGGGGACACGACGGGTGGCAGGGACCAGAGAGGACCAGAGCTGGAGACCCAGCCCACAATGGGCAGCGTTGTGCCCACCCTCTCCCCAGCACAGGCTGGAGCCCCTGCACCCTGACCTCCTGCGCTGAGCCTCTCTCCAATCTGGGCTCCTCAAAGGGGACACGGGAGGCGGGTATGTCCCCCCAGTCCCCACCCAAAAGCCATTCCCAGCTGCCCCCAGGGCTGGGGGTTACTCAGCTGCCTGATCTCCATGTCTTTGCTTTCAACACCAGGTTTGTAATTGTGAAGACCCAACTACCCCATGCTCTTGCAGCCGCCTCTCGCTGTACTCCCAGCCAAAGTGGGGATAGACTGAACTCGGAGGAAGAGGCAGCCCCAAGAGCCCAGGAGCCAAGGTTTACAATAAATCTTCCTTCTTGCTGTAAACAGCCCCTGAGAGGGTGTCGCAGGAGCACAGCAGAGAGCGAGGCAGCCAGAAACCCTCGCTGGCAAGAACGTCTGCCAGCGCTGCTGGCTCCAGGGCTGTTTGGCAAAGAGCATCATCAGCAGTGAGTCCTGCCGAGGACCCCGGGCTTGGCTCCTGCTCCCACTGCTTGAGCTCGGCACCGCTTGGCAGCCCCGCAGCCTGGCATCGCCTCTCATCGAGCGAGCCGAGATGGATCAGACGGTGCCACCCCTCTTACGGCCCCCACGCATGAGCCCATTGGTATTTGGGAGAACAACTCACACTCCTGGGGGTTTCCTGTTTAATTCTCGACCTAAGGAACAGGAGTAAACGATCCCTGTCTTGCATCCTTGTGGAATTTGGTGAGATTAGATTAGGGATGAATTCTTCCCATATTTCTTATGGAGCTGATATCTCCGCCCTGGCTTTCCAATTGACTTCCCCATCCCCAGCTCATTAATCACACGGGTGTTTGTGCCTCTGTCGTTTTCAATACCATTAACTCAGCAGGAGAAATCCATACATTACAGCAACCCATCATGTCAAGCCAGTGACCGGTGGGGGGCTGCCAAGCCCCCTCCCTTTGAAGGCTGTGCAAGGGCTGGCCAGCAGAAAGCTGGGACACGCTCCACTTGGCAAAGGGAACGCTCCTCACAGCTCGCGCAGGGGTCGTGTGGCCGGTGTGCGTGTGGGATAAGCTGCGATTCTGCAACCGACTCTCCTGGAGCACTTTTTCCCTTCCCTCGGGCACGCGGCTGCACCAAAAACCGCTGCTTTCCAGCGCAGCAGAAGGGTCACAGCAGCTCCCAGCAGCCAGATTAATGCAGTGGTTCCTTATGGGCAACGAACTGCTGAACTAAACCCAGCCGTGGCACAACCAGAGGCGGGGGCTCACCAGCCCCGCTGCCCCCACCCGTTTGGTGCCTCCCGACGAGCCCCAGTGCACTGAGCATCCCTTGGCCAGGCTGCCCTGTGGGGCTGCCCCAGCTTTGGGAGCTGTAATTCACACCAGAGATGGCCTTATTTCAAGGATGGGAAGAAATAACCCTCTTTAGGTTCATCAAGTGCTTTGTTATTTGTTTCTAGACATAAACAAACACTTAGCCTTCTCCCTCACACCCTCAGCCTGAGCATCACAACCCCATCGCACCGAAACATCCACCCATTGCTCCCAAGATGCTCGAGGTGTGTGAGGCTCCCGACTCCCAGCCATCCATACCCAGGCTCTGCAATGCTTTGAAGCAGAAGGATCATTAGTTTTAGGTCTCCTTTGGGGAGCACCTGGCATTTCTCAGGTTCTGTTTCCTTTCTGCCCCGCTATATTGTATGTGCTGAGGCTCCAGAGAGCTGAGGCATCGCAGAGGGGAAGGCTGAAGCAGCACGATTTCCCTGTCCTGACAGATTTCACGAAGCCCGTGCAGGGACAATTCCCCCATGGACTGGCTGGTTTTTTCTCCTAGGACCAAGCCTGTCACAGGTCTTGCAGGCAAATGATTGATTTTTATCTGGGGGGTGAGGGAAATCTGACAAAGCTGTCTTTAAGCAGTGGAAAAGTCCCCAGCATGGACTGAGCATTTAGAGAAAAATCTGTCCAGTATGGGAGTTTGGGCTGTTAGACCAAAGCAGAGCATTGAAGTCAGGGAGCCCAGAAAAACCAGCTCTGGAGACAGAGAGTTTTACTGTAGTAATCAAACTTCCCCCAACCCAGGTCAATAGCTACAACCCTAAAAGATCATCACCACAAACTTCTCATTGCGTGCTACGGCAAACGGAGCAGCAGAACAAGCTCTGCTCTTTCTGCAGGAGCCGGGAAAACCCAAATCGCCCCCGCGGCGCTCCGCACATCCGTACAAACCACACCGACCGGCAGAGCAGCGAGTGTCCAGCGGCCAGAGCCGGCCCGGGGCTGCTCCTGCTCCCCGCTCCCCGCCCCGCTCTCCCGGGGAGAGGAACCCGGCGGCCGAGCCCAGCCCAGGCTCAGGATCAACTGAACCGTCCCTCGGTACTCACCGGCCACGGAGCCCGCGGGGTCCCGCCGGCGATGGGCAGCCCGGCGGCGATGCGGAGCCCGGTGGCTACGAGGAGCCCGGTGGCGATGGGCAGCCCGGTGGCGCTGAGCCCAGGCTGCTGCCCGCCCCGCCGCCGCATCTCCCCCGGCGGACCCAGCGCCCAGGGGGCTGCGGGGAGG
>WKFP01013541.1:361584-423346 GCA_011057875.1 Pterocles orientalis | reverse complement strand
GGGGCGGGGGGGCTGGAGCCGGGGCAGCCCCTCCTGCCTCCACCGGCCCTGCCACGGGCAGCACGTGCCATCTAGCGGCACAGGGGTGACGCCGCCGTGAGGTCACAGGGGTGTCATTCATTCGGGTTTTGCCCCTAGTTCGTTCCCGGCACACCTGGGGTGAGCATAGAAGCAGCCCGGGGGATGCGTTGCTCCTGCTTTTTTTTTGAGTTCTGCTGCCTCAAGGTGGGAAATGCTATAGAAAGGGACATTGGGGAAGATCTGGGCTCCGAAGGCTGTAGCATGGACCCCACACAACCAAGGACCCGAAGTGTGTACTGCACATTTACAAGGAGATTTTTTTCACTTCAGATGAACTCTGGTCCGGTCTGAACGCCCATCAGTGGCCAGGGAGCATGAGGTGAGTTCCTGGAGCACTTTTCATTTGGTTTCATCTGAAAGGAATTCATCTCTCCCAAGCCTGAGCTCCAGAACTGCTGCAGGATGTCATCCAAGGCACAGGGAAATCCAAGGAGAGAGGTTCAGAAGTGCACCCCAAGCCAAATTAATGCACTGGAGCAGGCACACCCCAACAAGGCTTCAGAGAAAAGCAACTGCTGTCTGACCCCCCACACCCGCAGAGCTGCTCAGCCCCTTGCCTGAGCCCCAGAGTGAGGAAGGACCCAGGGGAGCTGCCCAGGACTCCCTGCGGGGCCAGGGAGGGTGCTGGGGCCATGGCGACACTGTTTGTCCCCACCTGTACCCCTGTTCCCCAGCCACTCATTGACCCTCAGGACTCCATTTAAGCCCAGGCCTGGGCCACAAGCCCCCTCCTAACTGGTCCTGCCAGTGGGTCTGTGCTGGGTCCAGACCGCTCCCCTGGATGGACTCAGGCCAATGTAGGCAGCCCCTGCTCCTGGATGGACCTGAGACTGGTGGCACAGGCAGCTTTGTCACCAGCTTGGCGGTAGGACCTGTCACTACCCCCACCATGGCCCGGCTTGGGTCCTGTGGGGCTGCACCCTGTGGGCAAGGGCACTGCCTGTGCTGGGGTGACCCCACTCTGGCTGCTCCTCCTTGAGGGGAACCCAAACCATCCCAACACCGCTGCTGCAGCTCCTCCGACTGATCCTCCCTCTGGATAAAGGCTGGCGTGATGCAATGTCACGTAACAGGGTACGCAGGGGGACAGGCATCCTGCAGCACGGGAGCTGCTCCTGGGACTGTCTGCAGCAGCGTGGGCTGTAAGGAGGCGACTGCAGGCAGCTCCAGGGAAGGAACTTCAAGCCGTTATCCATTTCTCTGCTGTTTCCGGATGAGCCTGTCCCACCATGGTGTGGGATGGTGACTCTGTCCCCCAGCGTGTGACACTCGCCTTCCCCAGCTTCCTTGCAGCACACCCAAGCGTTGCACAGCCAAGCGAGGTGCACTGGAACAGCTGGGGGGAACTGGCCCCCTCTGGGCTGCAAACGGGCTGAGCAACACGAGCCTGCAGCAGGACTGTGCTCCTGGAGAGGTGCTTGCGGCAGCGCTGTGTACCATGGGGTTGGTGTTTGTGTTGCTTCCTGGGGACAGGGCCAGCGTGCGTGCCCCACTGCAAGCAGCAGATGCTGGACACGTGTCTGCAGGATCCCAGCAAGCTGTGGATCCCCCTCTGCAACTGGAAACACTACTGAACCACAGAATGTTTTGGGTTGGGAGGGACCTTAAAGATGATGGACTTCACCTCCCCTTTCGTTCCCCCAAAGTGGCCAACATCACACTCATGGCTCCTGTTGCCTCTTCCTAAAAACATCCCTGTGCCAAGCACAGCCTGGCCCCCGCATGGCCGGCAGCGTGTCCTTCCATCCCCACCCAGCCAGCCTTTCAAACCCCTTCTTCCATTCATGCCAACCTTCCTCCTGGTTACAGACCACCCCAGACCCCCTCTTATGAATCCACACCCATCAGCTGCTCCAGCGCAGGGTTCACCTCCTGATCTGTTCCCATGTTCTTATCTGGGCCTTCCAAAAGATAAAAATAAACTGTGCAATCTTCAGTCCTGCTCATCGCCACAGGATGGCACACAAGGCAATGTGCAGTGTGTGGTAACAGCTCTATCACGGTGATGAATAAACAGAATAATCCTAAGATATAAAGGCAGTTGCAATACGGCTGCGGCTTTAGGCGACCAGCCTTTAAAAAGTATTAAAAGACACCAAACCCACCATGAATAGTTAGGGATTCTACATCATTGTCTATGCCGCTCTTTTCCTAACAGAATATGACATTTTCTGGCTTGGTGCTGCTTCTTAATGCTTTTAGCTGACTACTCTGCTCCTCTGCTCTAGTTTGTTAACACCCTCGGTTCCAGTCGCCTCCTCCCCAGCCCAGCACTGGGCTCCTCCAGTTCCCTAATCCTAGCCGTCCCCCGGCCAATGCACGACCTGGGTGGACATCATGCCTATGGATATATGTACGTACCCTATACACACACATCTTCGACAGAAAGCACAGAGGCAGCCGCTGGGTCACCCTGGGGAACAGGGATACAGAGGAACCAAACCATTATCAAATGCAGGGATGACCTTGATTTCCCACGCCTGGTTCTGGGATACTCTCAGTCCGGGCCAGCAGCATTTTCAAGCTGCACACAGCACACCCCCTCGAAACCCCACCTTTCTGTGCCTAACATTGTTCAAGCGTCTCAGCCACAAGCACTATTCCTCATTTCCCGTAAACATCCACTATGACCCTTCAAATAACGAAAGCCAACAAACCAAGTATTTCTATGATTAATACAACTAATGGGAGGTAGATCTCTCTCCAGTGAGAGAAAAAGGATTTCTCTTAATTGGAGACAGATGCACCTTGCAATTAGGGCTTTTTTTACTATTTTTTCCCCTCTTTTCACTACTCTGTTCCGGCTCCTCTCCAGTTCCTGCCCTGAGCCCTGGCAACTGGCCCACCAGGAGAGCGCTGCTGCCTCTCCTTTCACACACACACATCACGCCGACCACAAGCGAGCATAGGCGAAGCTACGCCAAGAAACATACATTATTGAGTGAGGTCCATCTGCCCAAAGGAAGCTGCTCTTACATTTGTCTGTTTTATTATCTCCTAATTAATTACGTATCATCAGTTGTTAACAGGTATTCACTGAGATGGATGTACCCACTTAGCAAATTAACAAAATCAGACGAGGGTTCATGCAGTTGGTGGTTGTACAGGCTCCCTCCCACTCTGTCTGGGAATGACGCTCTGTGGGTGCTCATTTTTGGCACACACATGTGCTTGGTACCCCCGCACAGGACAGCCTGTGCAGCAGCTACTGATCTGCTCCCAAACTCCCCGCTACCCTCCAGTGACACCGACAGTGATGTCCCATCGCGGTCACCCTTGTTTCCCCCTTGTCCATGAACATTTCCCAGGCTGGAGAGCCCCAGCTGGCTCCTCCAGACCTCGTGCCACCACCACCACTCTCTTTGAGGGAGCTCATCCCTGGCACCCACCGCCTTCCCCAGGACTCCCACCGGCACTGAAGCCCCGGCTCGCCGCACAGGCTGCAGACCTCCGTACCAGTTGGGGCCTCCTGCTGCACATCTACCCAAATTCTCGGCCCTCATCTGGAGATCGCTAGGATGAGCACGAAGGGTTGCAATACTTTGAGATTTCACGTTACTCGCTCAGGATCTAGTTTGGGATAATTCCTATTTCCACTCAAACAGAGCTACGGGGGTCCTGTGGGTTGGATCCATCACCCATATGCCCATAAAAGCACCAACATCACCATTACCCAGACCTTCCCAACCTATAGACTCCTGGCTGTGCCATGTGGTCCCCAAGCGTCTGTTTTAATGCACAAGCATTGGAGTGATCCTTCCTCCACCTGAACTCCCACACGGTTCTCTACAGCAAGTTTCCTGAGCAGCTCCTCATCCCCAGTTTGCAGAACCCCAGACCTGACACGGAGGGGATCTCTGGCAGGAGGGGGCAGTACAAACCCCTTCTGAATGGTACAACTTGCCCTGGGCATGCATGTTCCCTCCCCTCACACCTCGTACTCACCGGCACCGTGATGCTCATCCCCACCTCTGCCACCGCCGGGTGCAGCACCAAGGACCTGGGTGCCGGCGAGCAGGTCCCCCACACCTCTCGGGAGTCATCTGTGTCGGGGACAAGGGAATGCAGCTTGGCCAGGCCTTTTGCTCCCTTCAGAAGCTGTCAGCTGTTGCAGATGGCCCTTCGCCTCCAAGTCTTGCTGTCTTCAGCTTCCATTTGTCTCCCGTTTTCTCTCCTTAGGGCTAGCTGACAGCGATGTCAGGGCCGGCTCTCTGCCGGGCGAGCAGGACAGCAGCGGTGGGTGCCCAGCGCAGCTCCGTCACCAACCTCCTCCCATCTGGCATGTCATCTGCTCACACCGGCCACCACCATCGGCATCGTCCTTATCCATACAGGCCACACTCACCCTCGTCACCAAACTGCCAAACTGCCCCGTTACGTGTCCCTGCCCAGGAGCTGCCTCTGTGCCCCCCCGGGCTGTGTGCACAGCACTTGCTCCAAACAGCCTCTCCTCTGACAGACGCTGTCCCTGGCAGGCCACTACACAGCCCTGCCACACTGGACCAGCATGGCCATGTCCCCATGAGGGTGCCCAACACCACTGCCACCACATCCAGCCCTCCCCAGGCTCTGTGGGGAGGAAAGGAGGGCTCTGCCCTAACGACACCCAGCGTTAGTTACACCACCTTCAGCCATTAAGCTGTTGCTGTTAATTGAGCCTGTTAATTGAGCCCAGCTATCCTTGCTAGCAGCCAGGGTGAATCCCACACAGGTCACTCCTGAATTCCTCCCAGGCCTTGCGGCTGTCCCCTGCTGCCAGGTCACATCCTGACCCACGAGTACACAGCACCAGGAGCTGGCAGGAAACAAACTGCAAAACAGCGACCAAACCTGTCCCAGCCCCAGTGACACGGCCACAAGCCCCAGGGACCTCACCAGCAGAGAGCAGAACACAACGGGAATCTTCCAAAGCACTCCGTATTCCCAAAGCTTTTAAAACCTGCCAATTCAGGCAAGAGACAAACACTGACAAATTTTCAGTTTTATTAAAAAAAAAAAAAACTAGCAGCAAAACCTGTAACAATTCAAAAAAAAAAAAAAAAAAGATCAAAACCCCCAAGAGAACATGACAGAGAAAGAGACAGAGGTGGGAGAGACAGGCTTGGGGTTTTCTCCACCATTCACTCAAGCTCCTTGTAGCGGGCAAACATGACTCTTCTGACGGCATCACGGTAGGTCTCGTTGGACTGCCTCTTGGGGGGCTTCCCTTGGGCCCCCAGGCCAGGGCCCTTCCTCCGATTTTCTGCCTGAAAACAGACACAGCTTGTGTTAGCGATTTCTCCTCTTTGCCAGCTGCCCGTAAAGAAAAATCTTCCCCCAGGGTGCTTCAGGACAGCTGACTGCTCCCGTGCGGATCCAGGAGAGGAGGAAAAGCAAGTGCGTTGTGTTCCTCCAAAAGCTGTTCAGGAGAAACTATCGGCCCTTTGCGGGCAACAAAAACACAGCCAGCAAACACCCGGCGAGAATCAAATCACAGGGCTGGGCTGCAGAGCCCAACAGGAGCATACGGCAGGGTGGGAGCGGGCAGCCAAAACAGGCAGTGCCAGCAGACGAGAAGCAGCCGTGTGTGAGCAAGGATCGAGACAGAGCAAAGGAAAGCGCCAGCAAGAGAGCTGGGCTCCCGGGGAGCTGTTTGCAGTTAGCCTGCGTTTGCACAAGCTCAGCTGTTCTCTCCTCTAATAGAGTTCCCACGGGCTCTGGTAGCTCACTTTGAATTTCAACCAGTTTTTAACGACTGGCTTTTGCAGCCAGTGTCTGAATTATTCAGCAATACCTGCCTGGAGTTAGCCCAGGAGAGCAGGCCCAGGGCTGAAAGTTTCTCTTGCTTTTAAGTCCGACTTATCTGAATACCAGAGATGCGATCAATTAGGCCAAGAGATCAAAGTCCTGTGGGACTGAAGCAGCCACACGGCTTTGCCCAGCACGACTTGGAAGTGGGAAGAAAGCATGTCTCAAGGCCTTTGCAGGAATTGTATGGGAGCTGTGCTTTGGAATCAGCTCCCCCTCCAGACCAGGGAGCTCTGAAGGGGGGTCAGACCTCCCAGAGCACATCGCTGGAGCCAGCTCTTCGACAAAGCCTGTTCTGTGGCTGCAGAAAACTCTCCTCTCCGTGAGGACTGAGCAGCAGCTGGGGCCGGTTCCTGCTGTCTGCACTGAAAAGGGAATCTTGCCTCATGCGTGTGGGCTCAAGCAAACACGTCACGAAGCCTCAAATATTTGCCTTTAATGATACACTCGACTGCAAGCTGGATGTCGCAACACGAGCTGTGCTGCGAGTCGCCTGTCCCTCAGCAAAGCGCTGACACTATGGCAGCGAGGCAGCCAGGCGACAAACCTGCCGCCACAAGCGACGACAGCCACCACGGCATGGTGCTGCTCATGTGCCCCTGGGGAATGGAGAGCAGTCCCTGCCCCTGGCTGCTTGCCGGATAAACCCTCTGCAGCAAATTAAGGTCCCCTGGCAGACCAGCCTGTCCCCGAAGGCAGGATCTACCCTGCCCTGCCTGTCCCTGAAGCCCTTTGCTGACGGGACTCTGCCCCTCACCAGATGACGTTCCCTGGTATTCACTTCCGAAGTCCAGAGTCCAGAACGGCAGCGAGAGCCTCACAAATGTGCCCCGTGGCTCTGGCTGTGCCCACACCTCCCCGGAGGAGGTTCACCTTCTCCCCCAGCTCACGTGGCTGCGGAGCACTGGGCCAGTGACCTGCTCAAGCCCCAGCCTGGCTTTGGGCAGGTATAATCAGACGCTCACACCCTCCCTACTCACTGTTACTCTATTCTCAACCCCTCCAGACCCACATAAATTCTAACCTTTGTCATCTGCTGACATTCTTGTGGCCCCTCCCAGCCTGCAAAGTTAATCAGACTTGCAGCCTGACCCTTGTTCCAGCTGGGAACTCCCTCCAGCTGTCTCGGGAGACATTACCGGCTGCAGGACGGTGATGTGTTTCAAAAGGATGGCAAGACTCACCTCCATTGGTGATGCTGTGCCCTGCTGGTTGTGGCCGAAGCCTTTCTTCCAGCCCGTGGACTGCAACATTCGGTTCCCTTTGTTGTTACTGTCAACCCTCGGGTCATAGTCGCTGCAAAAGAGGCAGAATCAACTGTCCAGTTTTGCACTGCTTCAAACACATGCCAAGGATTTTTAGCTCTGCTAACAGCACCTTCATTGACATTCCAGCTTCTCCTGAGGGATGATACCCAAGGAGCTGTAAGAAGCACATCACCCAAGGAAACAACGCGGTGGATTCTGTGTGCAGAGCTCAGACACCTTTGACTGCGTAACTCCTTCACCCACCTCAGGAGAAAATACACCAGGGTGCAGGAAATGAGCTCAGGCTCCAAAATATTTACAGTACAAGCAAGCCAGGAGTGTTCTGTGCCTGCATTGCTTAATCTGAATTTTAGCAATGGCTAGAAAGTGAAGTCTAATCCCTGCTGCTCTGTTAGATGTTTCTTTTCTCCAGTGCTGTGGTCACTGAGCTCACAGATGTGGTGTTGATTCGGACGCCCTTTCCCCCACCTGGTCATTACTCATCTAAGACCATTAACCAAACCCTGGTTCTGAAGATGGCTCAGCACAAAAATAGCTTGCTTTAGGCAAGTTCTACTTTCTGGCTGCTGATGACACTGCACACAAACTGCTTTAGTTTATCCACAGCTATTCCAGGAAAACAGAGGGAAGAGAAGATGCGGATTTTTAAACTGCAAGACGTGGAGAAAAGGTCTCCTTCTGAGGTGCTGTACCAGAAGGGAACAGGCACATAACCAGTTTTGTCTTCAACACGCGCCTAGCAGCTCCTCAGCCCACTGGAACATGCGAGCTCGCAGCAGGCAGGCCTTTCGACAGCTCCGCACAGCACGCACTTTCTTCCCCCACCTACTCTGAACGAGATGGAAACAGCTCCCTGCGTTCCTCTGAGTCAGTGGAACAGATGAAACACAGCTTTGCTCTTTCTTTCAGTGGCTAGATGCCCAGACATGAGGACAGCAAGTGCCTTAAGGATGAGGTGGATGGGAACAGGCTACATTTTTCTACCTGCGCCTGGCCAGGCACACTCAAACCCCCATCTCACCCATCCAGCTTGTCTCTGCTGTCCCCGAAAACCCGTTTCCACCCCTGCACTACAGGCCTATGGCCTTCTCTGAGAAGTCCTGCAGCACAGGACTTTCAGGAACTCTGGCTGGCTGTTACTCTTGCAGATCTACTCCTTCAGCCAATTTCTGGCCTTGGCATGCCAGCAGCACACATGCCATCCCTGCATCAGCAGCCCCAAAGAGATCGAACCGGGGCAGCTGTTACCTCTCTGAGTCCCGGTCATATCTGAGTCGTTTCCTCTCTGGTGAATCCATCTGCTGGAATTTCTCTCTCCGGTCATTTCCTTTGTCTTTATATCTCCCCTTCATAACAGAAACAACAAAGTAAGTACAGGAGCTACAAAGGATTCAACACCCCACAGGAGACTGCCCTGCAGCCAGGATCACCTCATCCTCAGCTGGCTAGAAATCTGTCCTGGGGACCCACAGACACTAGATATTTCTAGGACCTATTATCCACTTATTCTGTCCTGATGGCATCTATTGGGCCCAGACGTGTGCCAGCTATGGCACCAGGAGCAGCTCTGCTATTTCTGAAGAACACAGAGCGACAGTGCTCCCACTCCCAGGCAGGCAGCAGCAGCCCGTACATTGCTTCAGTTTTAGATGGAAATCTGGGTCCCATTTGGCCCAGAGCCCAATGCTGTCTTGCGGGACAACAGAACCACACTCGGAGCACCCTAGGAGGAGGGAGATGTGCTCTTAGATCTATCTACACGTCCAAACATAGAGTGTGCCCACAGTTCAGTCTAAGACCCTTTGCAAGGCATTTGATGCCCAGGCTGCGTTTGTGTGGGTGCGTAAGCGAAGGGTCTGCCTGGGACCAACATCTCCCCAGTGCAGGACCACAAAGAGAAGTCTCCCCACTGTTGCAGACTCACCTCACGCTCTCTCTTCTCCAAATAAGCCAGTTCCTGCTCAGATCGTTTGATCTTCATATGTATCTCCAGGTTTTGCTGGAAGGAGGAAAACAGAAGCCAGTGTCAGCAGAGGATACAAGCTGTCAGGGTCATTTGCTCCACCCATGAGGAGTAAAGCAGCGTGTTCTTGTACCTGGACTGTACCAGATGCAACAGCTTCTCTTGCAGCCCAGATGACCACAGAGGCCAGGAGCTCTCCCTCTCCATAGCAGCAAAGGCAGCCAGTCCCATTTTAACCTGTGTGCAGTTTGGCCCTCCCAGAAGCAAGAGCCCAAAAGCAGCACAGAACACAGGGAGGCATGTGCTAAGTTCTCACTGCTGGCACTCACGTGTGCCAGCACCCCACTCTCCCCAAGCCTGAGCTATCTCGCTATAGCTTAGAAAGTCACACCTTGACGTTACAGCACTCCTGTGGCAGAAGCAAGCAGCTCACACAATGCTTTCACCAGAGCTTCCATGGGAACTTTGCCTGCTACTGTGTTAAACTCCGCACAGCTCTTCCCACCAACCATCACGTTTTTCCCTGCAGATCACAAAGCTGTCGAGCCAAAGGCAGCTTGCAGCATACCCACAGCTCCCCAGCCACCAGCTCCCCCATACCTTGTGCAGGTTGGAGAGCTGCTGGTGCTTGATGAGCACTTCCTTGTTGGGAAACTGCCTCCTGCACAGCAAGCAGGCCAGCTTGTTCCAGTCGGTCAGCTTGTCGTCACTGGCCTTGGCCTTCCTTGGCTGCTCCTCACGTTGTGCTGGTGGGTGGGGAGGCGGCAGCCACTGCGCCTGTGATTGCTCCTCCTCTTCTTCCTCCTCTTCATTGTCGCTGTCTCCTCCGTACTCTCCCAAAAGTCCTATCAGAGGGTTGACCACCTTGGGCTGAGGAAAGAGGCAGAAAAGTGTGACCATTTGTAGCACTGAGCCTGCCCTGCCATGCATGGCTCTGCTTCCCCAACCCCACGACTTCTGTCTCCAGCCCAAGAGCATGGGTAGGGAATGGACAGAAGCTGGCTGGCCAGCATTTAAACATCCCAGGGCAGACACCCTTCTGTCCTCTAGACAAGCTGTGCTTTGCTGCCAGGCTTTCCCAGTCTGCCACACACTTAAGCACAAGCAGCTGACCGAAGCAGTGGCTATCTGGCAGGGAGTTGCTGTTGGTCACTTCCTCTAGCAATGGAGACCAGTGAGGTTTGGCCTTCCTCAGACCAGAGGCAGCCAGAAAAGTTTTGTGCCCGAGAACTGGTTGAGTGAGGAGACTCAGCTTAAATGCATGTACTAGATTTCGCCATGCTAGAAAGCCAGAAGCAAGCTCAGAGTTATAAAACAAACTGCCTTCGCCATTCCATCTCCAATGCTCCCTTCTCTGGCATGAGAAGCTGGCACCTCTGCCACCCAAGGTCACAGCCAGGCTTTGGCGAGCCTCTCTAGCCCTGTACCCAGGCTCAAACAAGGCAAAACCCAGTCCTACGGTGTCACTTACTGGGGCTGCACTCTCGTCCTTTTTCGCAGAGGGAGGTAATGGTTTTTTAAAGACATCTTCTGCAGAGAACTTCTCCTCTCCAGTCTCATTCTAAAACAATCAAGATGAGGTGTTAAGACCACCACAGCATGCACTCAGTGCACACAACAGGCCTCCAAGGAAACCAGGCAGCTGGCAGAAATGAGGTGGTGCTTTGGGAGGCAGTCCCATTCTGGGGAATTCACAGCTCTTTTGGAGCTCTGCCCCTGGGCTCAGGGACAGCTGCAGCAGCTCACCATGTTGTCCCAGCCTGCTCCACTATCTGCTGGACTGTGATGCTGACAGCAGCCCCAGCCATGCCTCAGACCAGTGACAGGGCTGGGACAGGGCCAGGTCCCAGCTGGGGACACCTGGACATTTGGACACCTCTGTGTGTGCACAAAGGACACAGAGACCAGATGCAAAGCCATCCCATAGCCATCCAGCAGGGGAGCAGAGAAACCCATTGCTCCTGGAAGAGCTACAGTCCCGCCTGCCCATGAGAGGTGAGACACAGCACAAGCACTATAGGTGGGGAGGGGAAAGGATGACACCACCGGTTTTCTCTGCTGTGTCAGTGGAACAATACACGGCCAGGCTCAGCCAGCTTGGTGGTGTTTTCGGGATCTTCCTTATACTGGGCAGAGAACACCAGTGACCGTGGTCCCCCAGCACTGCAACAGGATGAGCCTGCGATGCTCGTTTGTACCCTCAGCAGCACAAAGAGTAGGCTGGGGTGAAGCTTCTCATCTACACGTTTTACAAATAACTGGTCTGAAGCCCTGGACACGCTCTAACTTAGCAGTTTGTTAGCTACTCACACTTGACTGAGGAAGACAAGTCTTACCAGGCCTGCACTCTCGTCCTTTTTCACAGAGGGAGGCAATGGCTTTTTGAAGACGTCCTCTGCAAAGAACCTCTCCTCTGCCAGCTCATTCTGAAAAACCCAAGATTTGGCATTAGGTCATCAGCAGCACAGGGGTCAGAGAGTGCACACAACAGCCAGGAAGCCACTTCTAAGCATCTGCAGAAACCAGGCAGCCAGGAAAAATGATGGCCGGATTTCTACTGGAGATGCTTTCACCCTCCATTTAGACACCACTGTGTTTCTTCTAGGTCAGTACCCTTGAAAGCAGGCATCCCCTATGCCAGGGGAGGCTCCTTGGCTGGCCTGGTACCAACATCAGGGACAATTACACCCCTCGGGTACCAGCTGCCCAGGGCTGGTCACGCCACACAGCATATCCAGACTAAGAGGCAAGGAGGAAAACAAAGTTTCTGCATTTGTGGCTAAATCAGTTCTACCAACTCTCCTGGGCCCAGTCAGTATCACAGCACTGTTGCAGAAGATCCTGCTCCAAGCACCCATGCTCAGACATCACTTTGGGCAGCTACTCCCAGTAGCTCTCTATTTTCTAACCTCTCTTACCTCAGCCTCCTGACCTCAGATCTCCGATCATTCTGACACCTGGAAGGATTTACCTTAGTGGAAGTGCTTTTCCCTTTCTCCTTCTTGTCCCTATTGTCCCTGCTGTATGGCTCCTTCCTTTCATTTGTCCGTTCTTGGCTCCCATGCTGCCGCCTTCTGCTCTCCGTAGGTGATGAGCAGGCTTCTCGGTCTATCGTGACTTCTCTCTGAAAGAGGCATTGGGAACAGACTTAGTCAAACCCCTGCCATCTTCTTCCTGGGCTTATTGCCCTTACTGGGCTGGGGAGACCAACACAGTAAGAAGGGACTGCAGAGCTTCAGGCAGCTGAGCGTAAAGGCTTCAGAACTTGGCTGAGGCAGAAGAGAATCTACCACAGCCAGGTCATCAGAGCACTACCCTGCTCACCCAGAACGCTGACATCTCCAGTATCACAAAAACAAGACAACAGTCCCAGAGAACCTCTCCTGATGACTCCTTTTTGGCATCCTTGTAACTATTGCTGCTGGGGTCAGGGAGCAAAGAGACCACAGATGAAAACAGAGCTCTGCTGTCCATCTTTTAATACAGAGTCACATATCACATGCCTTCAGTAAGATCTAGCAAGGATGCTCTGCCCATAAGTCTGCCCAATGCAGAGGACACCAAAAACCCTCCAAAGGCCAAAGAGGCAGCTAGAGTAACTGGTTCAACACACCTCCTAGTCTCTCATTAAATTGATGTTTTGGAACGTATATCACTTTTATACAGGCCACAGGACTCAGTGAGAAAAACAAAGCCGCCTCCGTACTGTCCTATGCCAGCCTTTCTTCAGGATCTAGCTGCAACATCTCCCCAGAGAAGAGCAGTTTGTAAGAACATACTGTGTATAGAGCTTCCTTCCCACTCACTCACCTGAGTCCTGGGGTCATAGTATGTCCCAGCTATGGGATTGTAGTAATTCCCAGTTTCAGGATCGTAAATGTATGTGGACACATCTGACGGAGCTGAACAAAGAGATAAGAGTTAACACCACAATCTTCCAAAGGCAGAACTTGCCTTTTTCAAAGACAAAAGCATGAGCAAATATTACACTGTCAAAGGATCAAGAGCAGGAAAGAACCAATTTTCTCTCCTGGCAAGAGAGGTCTGAGTATCCTCACATCACTTGACCTACATCATCTTTTCTTTAAGCAGTAAGAAGGGAGAGAGGTTTTCACAATTTGTCTGGTTTAGGACTGTGGCAAAACTTCCACATCAAAACACACTTACAGGGGCTGTGCTGAGATCACCAGACCACAACACTTGACCGGACAAAGATACAAAATTCAGTAATTTCCCTAAGAATGAGGTGATGAGTACCAGACTCCGTGTCCACCCACTCCTGTGAACAAGGGAGATCTGTGCTTTTTCAAACAGTCTCCTGTTTAAAGTAATGACACTCCCCACATTCCCTTCCGCCCGCAGCTGCATGAAAGCTCCCGACAAGAAAGGGGAGCAAACTGTTTCTACAGGAAAAGCCAAAGGCCTTAGGGGTAGGCCCATAACGTGAGCAATGCTTCTCATTTCCAAAGTGTCATCAGACACAGCTCAGCGATACAACATGGAAGTTAGTTAAACAATCAGGAATGTTCTTCCAGCTACTGGCGCTGCTGCATAAAGTGTATTTTCTTCTGCCTCATCTAGTAATTGCCAGGCTGATTTAATCCCATCAGTTTACCACAACAAGGAAAAGCACGCAGCAAGTTTCCTTTATCTGTATGTAGCTTTGCACAGTGAGAGTAAAGAAAAACACATCATCAGATAGGAAAATGTGACTAAACAAAGCTGGCAAAGGAATTCAGAAGTGGGTGTAGCAAACAAACCTACTCTTAGCCTTTAAAAATATTTTTGGGCTGATTTCTACATGTCAGTGCCCTTTTAAGGAAGAAAAGTCTCCACAGTAGGAGTGAGGCAGAGCTTAACTTACACTGTGCTCTGGTGCGTCGCTGTGATTCGCCGCCCCTCCTGTCTCTCATGCCTCTTCTGCCCTGGAGTAAGTGAACAACACAAACAGATCAGAGACTCTTTGACAAACATCATATTGCTTCTCCTCCCTCTCGCAGGCCCAAAGTTCAGGAAAACAGCTCGTTCAGCTACCCTAAACAGAGCACAGGCAGACACAGCTTTTCATCTGCAGAGCAATGGACAGTGTTGTAAAGCACAAGACTTCTGTAGTTTCCACGAATCTTTAAATGAGGTGCTCATGGCAATCTGTATCGAAGCCTCCAGCCCATTCAGTACCGGAAGAGCCCTGTAGTCTAGTAACAAGCACTAGAGAAGAGACATTCACTCCAGGAACTGAGATCACTCATCAATGAAGTCACTCTGTGAAAGCGTGGTATAGAGTAATCCAGCCACAACTCCCTCCATTCTATGCGCATTATAAACACGGCATTAGGGGCACAGTAGCAGTGAAAAGCACACTTGAGCATTATCATCCCATCTTCAAACTTGTTGAGCTTTCAGCAGCCCAAAGGGAAAAAGCCAAAGTCACAACTATTACCCACAGTGCTCCCCCCTTGCTGGTGACCCGTAGGGATGCTGTGCAGACCTACCTGGCCATAGTAGGAATTGTCACCGTGCTCCCCATAGTCGTTCCTGTTGAGATAAAGGTTACAGGTTAATGTCCATCTGGCTTCACATGAGCCTCAAAATGATCAGCAGAACCAATAAAGGCAGAAAGACCATCTTTGCTGGCCACATGTTGGATTGTGTCTATCCCAGGAGACAGGGAGACTTTGTAGATCACCGTCTCCACAAGAGTTACAACCACACTCTGGGCTCTGTCTGCAAAGATGAATCTCTCCAACCGCTTTTTAAAAAGCTGAACCCATTAATTCCCTCACAATGGGATGTGATCGGTGGACAACAAGAAGAGGCTATGCAATATGATGACTATCCCATACTGTTCAATGACTGAAGAAGCTTCTAGCTCTGATGCCTTCACCTCTCCAACATATTTTTAGGTTGTAGGCACATCTGTGCTCATTCATGTGCCAACCTTTAAGCACCTGGTGTGACAACGCAGCTCTAGCTTTGCAGCACAGCACACGATGGACAACCCTACTGCCTCATCTGCCTGTACCTTCTTCTCCCTGTAGCAAGATTCACTTCCACTGTACGTCCATCAATGCAGATAGGGGGATCCAGATTCTGCAGTATCTTCAGCAACCTCAGTGCCTCCTGTAAAAGGAAAGGAGAATTTCACATCCATGAGAGGGAAACATAAGCCCCTTTCCCAAATCCAGTCTGCCTGAAAGGAAGGCGGAAGGCTTTGTGCTGACATGATGACCGTAGTAGGACAGGAAACACAACACTTTTGTCTAAATATTGGTGAAAGGTATTTACGATGTGACAAAAAGGATAAATGCATTGTTAGGGTCTCTGCTTGTCCTTTGACTGTTTTCAGCAGCCAGCTAGGGACTATATTCTCCTATGGCTGCTAGACAATGCAGCACTGAGGCTGCTGTTGCCCCAAAGAGTTTTGGTGAACACCCTCTGGACCAATGCCAAAGCACAGCTATGGAGTCTGGGAGTCACCCAGAACCAGAAAACGTGAACCCTCCAACATGGGACTGTCAGTTCATACGGACAGAAACCATTGAATTCAAGTTCCCTGCAAACTAAATATCTGTGCAAGAGCTGCTCAAGTTTAGGAAGGTCTACAAAGAAATGTACTGAGACAAGAAACTCACTCAGCATCACAGCTTGTGACAACAGACAATCTTTGGCTCCTAAAGCCAGAGAGCAACAGGTGTCTCAGATACTCCCTGCAGCTAGCCAGACAAGCAGAAGAGAGGACTCGGTCCAGGCCAGCCGCCTCACAAGTACAACTACTGCTTAGATTTCTGTGGTTTCTCTGCTTTTACAGACTACAGATGCCAACAGGGGGAGCATGCGAAAGCAGGACACTACTTACAGCATGTGAATCTAGTTCGATGAAGCCATAGGTCTGCCCCATCCGTCCAGCCTTGTTCTTCATGATGCGCACACTGGATGTGGAGAGACGCACATATGGGGCCAGGAGCCCCACAATCACTTCTGGTGGGGTGAATCGAGTAATACGCTTCAGCATAATCGCTGTGAAGCACAACGAGGGAGGCAGCCAGGAAACAAAAAGTAGTAAAGAAAGATAATTCAGATCTAAATTTATTGTGACAGCACAGGTAAAACTAAACCCACTCACAGCAACACCATGGCTTCGTGCAGCTGAGTCTGGAAGTCATCACTTTTTTTCTTTCCACTTGCAAGATGCTCGGAGTACCCTCTCCAATTGCTAACCCTTCCTTCCCAGAAAACAGAGCAGAAAGTAGGCGTCTCCTCAGAGGAGCTCAGCCCAGAGTAACTTCTGGCCAAAGAGAGTTCTGCTGCTGTGCCAGGTCAACTGTAACATCAGGAAGCCAGCTTGCCCTGAATCAATTTTCCTAAAGGCAACTCACCAGCACCTTTGGAGCTGGAGAGCCCACCATTACTCGATGCCATGGACTTGCACAACATGGCAACAGCCTCTGGAGGCTTCAGTGAAACGCGGCCCCTTCTGCAGATGGCCTCATGAAGTGCAAGCAAGAGAAATCCAAAACTGGGCCCTGTGCCACTCACTTCTGCTTCCTCCACCATCCTGTGGGGTGGCTTCATCTGCTTCTCTCTGAGAAGGCAGCTCCTGGTGCCGGTCCATGTCCCTTCTCTTCTCTTGTGAGGGCCGTCTCTCTCTCCCTTCATCTCTCTTCCTTGGCTCTTGTTCCTGGGGCTCGCACTCCTGCTGTGAAGCAGGAACCGAGGGCTGGAGAGGCTGCTTTGGAGATCCTGGTTGTCCTGACAATTCTGGTTCAGGTTTTTCAAGCTTTGTCTCTGCTATTAGAGAGCAGAAATGGACTGGTTCCACATACAGTATTTCAACACATATTTTTCTTTTGCTATTTTCTGGCCACGGCAGCGGTGCCCCTTAGAAAAGGTTAACCTGTTCTGCCCTTTGCACGTTCCACGCCTTAACATGCTGGAGACACAAGGTGTGTAAAGGACAAGCTAGGTACTGCTCATCCTTCCATTGCCTTGCCTTTCTGGCCTCCTTTTAGGATTGCCTCTTGCCTGGGTAAACATGAATCAGGGATGGGTTTGGATATGTTCCTCCCACATTCAAAACAATCTACATGGCAGTGATATCCTTACTATGCCTGATGTATTCTTGAACACCCATAGCTGAGCAATATCAACCAGTAACTGTCACCCTATCTCTGTGCTAGAGGAAAACTGGGTTCAGACCCCTGTGATCACTGAGTGAAATGCAATCACTGATTTTAGCAGGTGCTGCCACGGATGAGGCAGATATTATGGGGAAACATCCTTCCCCCCAGCCTAGCTATGCAATACACAGAAGATAAATCCCATCAGGTTTCTGTGCTTGAAGGCCTCTGAACCATCTGACTGCACTTCAAAAGAGGTCCCTACCTGAGCTCCTAAAGCTGTTGGAAATGGAAGCCAAAGCTGTGGGGCTGCAAAGTCAGACATCACCAGCCCTGTATCTGCTGCTGAAGCCTCTTCCCACAAAGAAATGTGAGTGCAATACTTGGCACAGCAAAGCTTCACTCTTTAATGTCCCCCAGAACACCTCCCCACTCTTGTTCTGTTTGGGCAGTGGCAGAACACATGACCATTTTGCACATAAATGTTGGGAAAGCTGCATGCTGACTTGCCTGGCTGCCAGCACAGCCCATGTTGGACAGGCCCGTACTAATCTGTCTGCAGTCTGCAGCATGCAGAGTTCTGGCTACACTTCACGAGCAGAGCCTCATGTAAAATTTGCATATGAAACCAGTCTGCACGTGCAGCTGTGAAAACTGCCCAGGCGAATCACACAGACAGGAGCATGACCCCAGAGATGGTGAGAACAATTCTCTTACTGAATTCTTGCTCAGCTGCTGCATCTTCTCCCTCAGAACCACCTCTGGCCTCTGGTCCTGCTCTGCTCCCTGTAAGAGAGGCATATTAAAATCCATTTCAAGACCATCAGTCACAAAGCACATAAGAACTCATGCAAAGCTGGAGTAGCACCTATATATGCCTAGAGAGTTGTTTCATTTCACCCAGCAGTTAAAGGTCAGTCATAGAGAGGATACCTTAATACACACGTTCTCACAATCAACAAAACCAGGTCAGTAAGAAGCATGCACCACAATCTGTCTTCAAAGCATCTTAAAGGTTCTGTTTAATTTGCTCCTCGGCAGTTTTATTACAATCCACAGTCGTGCTGGGCCAGCTCTGTGATTTTTGCCTTCATAATACTGATGGAGGAGCCACAGTGCAAGGAAAGCACAGCCACAGAGACAGTGCTTCAGCAAACACAGTTCTGCATCAGCAGGTATTTTAATGCCTTCCTGCCTGGGGTATGCGGGTAAGAAATGCAAAACATCAGAAGTCTCCTCAAAGATACAGAGTCAAAGCTTACAGAGTGCATGGAATACCTGCTCATCCCAAAGAAATCAGTTCCTCAAGGGAGCATGTTTTTGCTCTCACGCCCTCCCACCCAAAAAAGGAAAGGTGGTGGTGGGGTGAGGAGAAGCTCTGGAGAAGCAGAAATCCTCTCCACACACTTCTTACAGTCAGCAAGGTGAGTTCAGCAGTGCAAGTCCTGGATTCACCTCTAAGCTGAGAGCCTTAAAGGAGGAACACTAGAACCATGTGTCTGCGTCTCCCAAGGCAGTGGGTTGAGGGGAAGCCATCCCACCTATGGCCAGCAGCACTGGCTCACAGTCCTGGAGGACACACAGCCTGTAACTCCGTGCATGAAGGACAATGCCAAAGCAACAGGAAGGGAAGGCTCTGTGCAGTAAGCCACCTCTGCACCAAGCCTCACAAGAACACATCTGCATGCAGCATCTTCAGTGTGGACGGGGAAAAGCGTCTAAATGAAGCACAATTAATAATTCTCCTATGCAGTGCTCAGCTAGCTCGCCAAGAGGGGTGTCACAGGGAAGCCAGAGGAGAAACTTACTTGTCAGGGCAGATGAAACTTTTAATCGACCAAACACAGCGGGACCAGACATACTCACCATCTCTTGGGAGCTTGCAATAGGAGCAGGAAGATCTGTAGCCCACAGTACACACCTTACACTGCAACGGAAGATGGACAGCATGAGGAGGTCACCTTTGGAAGGTAGTGGGTACAACCTGCTCCAGAAGGCCAGACTCTGCAGAGCTTTCAGAGACTAACAGCCACAGAAAAGTTACAGTGAGAGCTTGAGAGGATGGGTAATGGCAGGAGGAGCCTTGGCTGGAACGGAAGGGAAAGGCTCACGTGGCTCACAACTGGGATTGCCTTGGGAATGGGATTTTCACACAACTTCTGAGCACAGACTTGTTCACACTATGGAAGTACTTGAGACAGGACACTTCCCCAAAAAGCTCCATGCTAGGCACCATCCCGCTAGCCACCCTGTTGTTTCAAAGGATCCAAAACTACCTTTGTATTCTCTAATCTCAACTCACTCCGAAAGCAGTGACTTAGGAGTCCTTATCTGAGCTAAGCTACAGATGCTGATGTAACCTTCTGCACAGGGAGAGTCAATGAAGAGCTGACTGCTAACCAGGAGGCAAAGCTGTCCAGGCTCAGATGGTTATCCCACCCAGAGCCACTGTGGAAAAAGCCAAGCGCCCTGTCCTCACAGCTCTCCCCCAACACAGCACTCCTAACTTCCTCTTCAACCTATTCGAAAATGCATTGCTTCTCTTGCATAGAATTTTTTCTTCTCTAACTAAAGCCTTGCAAATGCTCTGGGGCACGAGAAAGCTCTGTCAGGCCGTGCCTGTGCACAGCAGCAGGGACACACACCCCAGCTAGCTCTCATTGTGGTTACACATGTGAACCAGAGTGAAAGCCTGTTCCATTCCGGTTGGCAGAATCACTGTCTCATTGTGGCTTGTAAGGAGAAAGGAATTTTTCCACTATTTTCCCCACGTTAAAAGGGAACTACTGCACAGGGATGAAACCGCTCTGTGCATAAAACTCTTGCTACCTGTACCGAAGCAACCACAGGTGGTACCAAAAACAAGGTAGGGAAAACCGTAGGAGTTTGGAAGAGGCAGGAGCTTTAGGACAGGTACTACTCTGAAGGATCTTCGGCCACTGAGCAAATATCTAATGCTCCTCTCCGCTGCCACTGCCATGAGAGCCAGCAGGGGAAGCACAACACAGCTCTGATCGCATACTTACACGTTTGCAGCGCCAAAACTCTGGGCACGGAGTGTATTCAAGGGTCACTTCTTTGCCACCGATCGAAAGAGTTCCCTGTTGAGACAAGGGGGTAAATGACGAATGTGCCCAGCACAGCACAGGCAAAGAAAGGGGTTAAAGCTCTGACTCTAAAGGTTTCGCAAGTGAAGCAGGGTGAAAGGGGGCGAAAGTCTCCCAGTTCAGTTAGTGGGAGCTTTGCCATGGAACTGGAAGGGAAACTGCCTGTGCCCTGCTCTAGCATGGGGCTACAAAGCTGCGTGTTCGCTCCAGAGGAACTAGGCAGAAGAGGCTTTGCCACCTCCCAGGAAGAGCAAAGACAGAGCGATGAGAGCACAAGGGGCAAGCTGCTTTAACCTGCTTTGTCCACATGCTGGAAAGGGGCAGCCGGACAGCCCCCTTCACACCAGCCACCATCGGGCTAGCCTCCAGGCAGCTAAGTGAGGAGCAGGAATAAAAGGATAAACACCACCGAGAGAGAATTTTCATATCTAGGTTAGTCTTCGTGTCCGTCAGGAAACTCTGGCTTTCCTTCAGGGAAGCACATCAGCATGGAGCAAGGCCACTGGCTCTGCACCCCATGCTTGGTGGGGCTCTGCAGCCCGTCCTTGGTGGGGCTGGGCTCGAGCACCTGCAGCAGAGGAGCTCCACTGCCTACAAAGACACGCTGCTTTCAGCCCTGCGCATCACGCTTTGGAGAGACGTCGGGAGCCCAACAAATCCACCAGCTTTGCTGAAAGGCAGATGATTTAAGGACGAAATGAAGCTGTAGGTGCACGTTCCCCAGCTCCCACATGGAGCAGCCCCTAAGAGCAGGGAGCAGCGAGGATTCCTGGTGGCTCTCCTCTGCCACGGACAACAGACCACACCTGGGGATGCAGGATGCAGGCTGAGCCACGCACACACAGAGCCATGAGACACCTCCTGTCGCTAAAGGTACTGCCTGACCACGCAGCCTGTACTTCCCAGTAACACCCTAGGAGATTTAGTGACAAATAAGGAGACTCAGACCTGGGTCTCCCGAGCCTCAGGAGAGCAGCCCCTCTTCAGGCCGATTGCTGGACGGTACAGAGAGATGTCAGGGAGCTGTACACGGCCCCAAGCTATTCTGGGGACCTCTGATTCAGAAGCTTCCCAGATTCTCTGACCCAGTAGTCTAATCACACAAGAGCCCCCAGAGCAAACCATGGACACAAGAAAACAAGTTCCCAGAGTTGTTATTCAGAAATCATGATACATCCATGCATAAAGTGCTGGGCAGAATGTGAGGGAGATGCCAGGGAATATGTAAAGTAGGGGGGGAAGAGATTATTGGAGGGAATCACTCCATGACGGCACAACAATCCTTGAATCTCTATGAAAAAACGCAGCAGAGAAAGTTGGAGACCACAGACACTGCCCTGCAAGGTGGGCTTCCACCACTGCCCCTCTTGGTATGGACCCAGGCTGTCCTTTCCTCCCAGGCCTTTATGCATGGGACACTTCAGGGGTTCCTGCTCCCGCACTGCGTGGAGTATTGCCCGCTGTACCTGGCTAGGAAAAGGTTTGCACCTTCTTTAGGGCATGTGAGGAAACACAAGTGAGAAAGACAGGGAAGAGGAAGCCAAGGCTGTCCCATGGGGACGGCTGGTTCCTCTGTGATGGACATGCTCCCTGTCCCAGGCAGGGCACCCACCACATCCCATCCCATCCCATCCCATCCCATCCCATCCCACATTCAGGAGACAGGCAGTGCCAGGAGAGCAGGCTGGGAACGACAGCGTCTGCCTCAGGACCCACTGAGCACAGGCAGGAAGAGAAGGCAGGGTGCACATCCCCGCGAGCGGAGCTGCGGCCACTTCGCGAGCAAAGTCCCTGGAAACTGCAGTTCCCCAGCAAGCAGCCACAGCCCTGCCTCTGAACTCGGGCAAAAGGACAACGAGATTTTAGGACACTTCCTCCAGAAGGGCAATGCTTCACACAGCTTCATCCTGCTACCAGCCAGGGATGACAAAACTCGCCAGAAAGCCTGAAGATTATTTTTGGTTCTATGGAAGATGGTTTTTAAGCGCGTGTGGTGTTGGTCTCTACTGCAAATTCAGTTCTCAGAGACTGCAGAAAGTGTCACTTGCATAATTACCCCCTAATTTCCTTAACACCCTGCTGATTGCCTGCTCACTTTTCCAACAAGCTCTCTCTGACTGATTTCTTCTTGATAAAGTAATCTTCAAGGTTGCAATCATCATTTAACACACCAAAATGAGTCCTTCATGTAGGACACACACTGTCAGGATTCAGCGACTTTAAATTCCTCATTCCCCCATTTTGTTACTAGATTCCATCCCAAATATTTTCAGACCCTTTATTTCCTCTAGTCCCTGTCACGGCTTATTCTTTTTCATCTCTATCTTCTTCCTTTTCTCTGAAAAATGTTTTGGATAATACTCTATTTTTCAGTTCAGCACTTCCAATTGAGCAGGTCACAATCACAAAGATTTTCTGAGAATTTCAGGGAGCAGTGCCAGGGTTAAAAAAAAAAAAAAAAGGTAAGCCCAAGGTATGCTACATGTACTGTCTGGTACCCAGACTGTAACAATCTCTTCATAGTCACGATTTTTATCCTGGACCTCTCTGACTGACTCACCTGTACTACACCCATTAATTCTCCTTGTGGATTTTCAACATCCTGTACTTCTGAGCAGCTTGGCCAGAAACGTCTCTCTGGTCCTCCCAGTCAGGAACCTCCCCCTCAAAGCTAGCAGTAAACACACAGTTGACTCACCAGTGAAGGGTTTAAAAGGCAGCACAGCTCTGCAACACTAGAACACAGAGCTCTCAGCCATGGAAACACCTAGATTTCCAGGGGCACAAGCAGATTCCACTGTTTTTTTCTGAATTTCCAAATTCATCAAAACAGAGCATCAGCACTTTACTGCTGGGAGCAATGATTTATGCTACTGCTCGATATCTTTCAAACACAGTTACACATGTTTTTTCACTTACAGGTCTGTTGGAGATGCAATGCTGGATTCTAGTCAAAGTGACAGTTCAGGACAAGCCGTTTCAGCTAAAGCTACTGAATCCGCACCATCTGGAAGAGCAGCCGATGGCCTCGTGTGTAAATACTACTGTCAGTAGGCTCTGATCAACTGAGCGACTCCATCAGGAGGTGGTTCTAGAGAGTGATGCCATGAAACCATAAAGCCTGGTTGCAGAAAGCGCACAGAGGAAGGAGCAGGGTCTCAAAGTCCTTCAGGGACAAAACCCACAAGAATATGTTACTTTAAGAGAGGGAAAGAAAAAGGGGAAATCCCTTAGCCGTGATGGTCACAGGTGATGAAATCCTTCCAAAAGCATTTTGGAGACTGCGTGTCTGTTGGGCCCAAGGCTTTAGGAACAGAACTCCAGTTTTACTAGAACAGTTTCCAAGTTCTTTGTCACCAAAGGCAGCTAGACCAGAAGCATTAAAAGAATATCAGCAAGATCCAAGTGGTAAAGGCAACCCTAACTGTACGACACTCATGAGGCTGGTTTCAAACCATCTCTAGTTCAACCTCTTTGCTATTGTACTACTTCAGCAAGGGAAGAACTCGCCTCCTGCTTGAAACGGAGCACAGCTAACTCACGTGGGCAGGAGAAGCTGTGTTCTACCGAGCAGTGCAGGTACTCGAGCACAGATTGCTCTGATCACGCTTCCTAGGGAAGCAACACAGCGACTGCCGGGGCCAGGAGACAGACTGCCGCAGGTCAGGATGGCACGAGTCACCCACTTCAGCTGCTCAGCCGTCAATTAGCATTTACAGTTGGCATGCTGTATTCTTCATTCTTGTTGACAGCCTCCTAATGATGATGACTGGGGGTTGAGGAGGGGGAGAACTCGCCAAAAAAGTATCTCTGTGCTCTCCAAGACTGAGATGACAGAAGAATACAAATCATAAATGTCAAAGTTTTTGCTAACTGTTCCTCTGAAAAAAATTCAGAGTGACCTAGAAAATCTGAAACGTGGAGAGCTTTCAGAGCACCACACACTCCCTCAAATCAAACCAGGCTTCCGCTTTAACTGAATTTGGCCAAACATTAAAATCTTCAGTAACATCTCACTTGAGAGCCTCTGAACAATGAGCTGACGGCTCTCCAGGTATCCCACCCCATGGATCATGCTTCATCAGCTACATCAGGGGCTGCCAAACCGCACAGAGATGCAAATGCAGCAACCACAGCGCCGTTGGGGACTGCAGCAGAGGAAGCGTGCTCCGGCTCTTCCCGTGGGACGGTAACCGCGTGCCACCGTGCCTTGTCACCAGAAAGGCCATGGGTACCTGGCTCAATGGAACAGCAATTGTCAGTCTCAGCTTTACAGATCACACACCTGGAGCAGCATAGGTCATTTCTGGAACAGAAGCAAAGTTCAGCTGGAGTCCCCAGATCCACAAGGATCAATAAACCAAAGTTTTCTCCTTGGCTACAACCACCGAGCAGCAACCAAGGGAGCGCAGAGGGTGCCTGCACCACAAGTGAACCATATTGAGATCTCCTCCAGCGGCTGGCTCGTGCACAAAACCAAACATCACTTCAGCTAATTATTTCCTTATATTGTTCATAGTTTGATTAAACGGAAAATATCCGTCCCATGAACTGAAAAGTTCTGCTACCCTTTTTCCTGGGTAATAATCAACTTGGAAGACCAACATGACTCCATATGTTAAAAATGAACTGAAAGTATAGTTGGCAAACAGATGTAAAATTGCATACAAAGATTACAACAAAAGAATGCTTACGGGCAGCACAGCAAAAGCAGTCACATTAAAATACCAGAATTAACCTCGTTTACATGATGTTAATTCAGCCCTCCTATGCATAGTTACTATAATTAGGACAGTTATTCAAAAATCGTTATACATCCATCATTTAAAAATTATTTAAACCCATTAACAACTAGTGTTTATTGCCTTGGGGAGGCTCAGCTAGTGCCCCAGGAGGCAGCCTGGGAATGCAGAGGGAGCCCACGGTCCCAGCAGCAGTTCCTCACCAGCGAGCTCTCACCATCCTCCAGGCATCTTCCAGTCCTGGCCTCCACGGGCGCTGGACTGCACAGCACAGGGGGACAAGCGGCTGACAGCACAAGTCGAGGTATCTAATTGTAACCACAAATCAGACTGCTTTCAGGTTTTTCTCATATTTCAGTATAGATTATAAAGGCAAATTTAACATCCCCCAACCCAGTGTAAATGACATAACCACATCCCATTCCACTGGCACTGTTCTCATCTCCGCACAGAGGCTGGAGGGAAGCTGGCAGGGAGAGCACAAGACTCTCCTGTAAGGTTTTCATCTTCAGATAAAGCAGGCAGAGGGGGTTAAACACCAAAGGTCACTCTAACCCACACATCCCCAGCTGCTCCTGGAATTCAGGAGGCAGCAGCTTCCGGGGGTGGAGCAGAGGGCCAACACCAACACACCTGGGAGGATGAGAGAGCAGCTGGATCTATTTCAAAACATGATCATCTCAGCCACAGAAACTGGCTTCTCATCCCAGCTTTTCCATATGCTGAAGTTTTTATCTCCAAGCTCCCTGGCAGCTGCTGTACGAGGGACGCAACTCCACAGAGCAAAAGGCAGTACATCTGCTTACCTTTGACAAAAAGCAGATGCGAAAAGCTGGGAACCCACAAACCACAATCCATCTGTAATTAAACATTTAGAAAACAGAGCACGACATGGTGAGGTGAAGAAACGAGAGCAATCCAGCTTGCCGCAGGGTATTGCAGCAATCTGGCATTTCCTACAGGAACACTAACAACAAACAAATTCCTGGAGTAGGGGGACCTACCCCAAGGCTCTCAGCCTCCTTCTGCAGCTCCCTAACCACTTGCAGCTCAGGGACTTCTTGTTCTTGGCCTGATCTATCAGTGTGCAGTACTCTATGGCTGAGCAGCTGACAGCCAAGGCAGAAGAATCAAGAAATACAGGTGATGAGGACGGTCTGACAAGTGGTGGATCCCGGGGGAATGGCTGCATCACCAAGGGGATCCAAACAGCCTTGCTGGGTATTATCATTACAGGTCTCTATCAAGACTAACGCCAAGACGAATCTTGCACAATAGTTGTGTCACTGGACACCTGGAAAGGAGGAGGTTTGGCTCCTGAGAACCAGCGATGCTTGGGGCTCAGGAGCACGTGGCATTACTCTGAACTGCTCAGCAATAAGGCACTTGTTTCAACAGGGATGTGACACCAACCACCACGGCATGCTCAGGGCCCGTGGTCTTCAAGGTCAGAGGAGGCCTGAGTCTGAGAGCCCAAAGACGGCACCCGTGCATCCTGAGCTAACAGAACACACCTTCAAGCACAGCACTGATGGGCACGTTAAACAAAACTGGTGCTAACACAGAACTGAGGCATTCGCAGGGTAACTGAGACAGTCCTACAGCTGTAGTAGCTTAATAAAACAGATTGAGATGCTACAAGGATTACTTTATCCCAGACAGCACTCGGTGCCTCTTTTTTCAAACTCCTCCCACACAAAACCCATTACCCCCTTGCACTGCCACCATCCACTGTGACACACAAGTCTCCAGTTCTACTTGCTCCCAGCCAGCCCTCCTCAGGCCTCCCTTTCTCCCTGGTTATCTGGGTCATTTGTCCCTCAGCAGAAGGCACCAATCTGCCACAGACACCCCATCTAGCCTGCTGAGACGCCTCCAGTTTTCTTCCTACGATTTCTAAATTCCCTGGATACCAGCCATACTCTTTTTAAGCAAGTCCCGGTATCTTTCTACAACCCACCTCTCCCCACTGACATCCTTTTCACAAATACACACAGAAATTGCCTTTCAGACTCCACCAGCTCTCCACATTTTATTGCCTGAATTCTGAACTCCAATTCACTTCCAAGTTACGACTCTCAAAGTGCTTATCTTTTAAACACAGCACTTGCTTCACTTGTCAGCACAGTCGGTCCTACTCTGAGAACACCGCCAGAACAGTCGGCACAGGCAAGATCCCAATTACAGCTCCAGGAAGGATAAGAGCCATGTGTTGCAGCTTAAGAAAACACAATGTGCCGAGGACTTTACATGCTCTAGGGCCAGCTTTGGGTGGCAGGTGATATGAATGGCTTCTGCATTTCACCCCTTGAGGAGGTTTCAACACATCTGAAAGTTTTCTGTGATCCAGTGAAGCAAAGCAGACTGTTCGCTTGCCACTGAAAGCCCTAAGGTCTTCCTGTCCGATTAATTCTGACCACCAGCTTCCCTCACCCCTCTGAAGAGGGGCCTTTGCCCGTCACATTCTAGGATCACTGGAAGAATGTAGAAATTTTAAAATGAAAGCCTTTCCTATACAGTATGAAGGGGTCAGAAGAGGATTTTTAGGGTTCAGACAGTGAGGGTCTGGGGGCATCAGGAGGTAACAGCTCAAAGGTGGACAAGCTCTGCACCCTGGTGTCACGGCTGCGCTCCCACTCCGCAGCTAGGGAGAAGCACAGATGGTTCAGGACTTATTACAAGGTCAGCTGAGAAGGTCATGCATATCAAACACTTGTTCCCATGCCCAAAAAAGTATAAACTAGGTTGAATCCTTTCTTTGAAAAGTATACTTAAAACTACCAAAGCTTAAGAGTATTTAAATATTTAGCATATTGAGTATCGTTAGTCATAGACAGCTCTAGGGAAGGGTCCACACGGCTCTGCCTCATCTATATTCTTTTTCTGATTCATCACGGTCTGCTGCCTGGACACTGTGTCAGAACAGCAGCTGCTTCAAAGGCTCCTTTCGCTCCCAACACAGGGATTTCCCTTCTCCCTCCAAACGCTGCTCTTGTGCCTGGACATATTTCCCAGCACTTTGGTATATGGCCACCTTTTTCCTCAAAGGTCATCTCATCCCATAACACTGTTAAACAATATAAAGATTAAGCACATTAGCACAATGCATTAATCCACCCTAGGACCTTCCTGTGCATTCCCCCAGGGGTACTTTACAATTAGCAATGGCCATAAGGAAGCCGGGAGAACAATGAAGAAAGGTCCAGTTCCTTATTCATAGATTTGAAGCACAATATCAACACACTAAAAAGCAATCCCAATGCAAAATCATGCTGGAAAAAGGTCAGGCTGGAAAGCTCTGCCTTAAAGAGGTAAATTTATTCCTAGATAATTCAGCTTATTTGATTAAGCATTTAAAGATCCCACACCCAAACAAAAGCATGTCCTCTTACTGGAGCATGTAACCATGGGATTACACACTGATCCCAACACAGCTTGACCTGCATGGTGAACAGAGCATGAGATGTTCTACACAGCAGCAAACGTTCACTAGGAGCACGCCAACTGTAAATGGGCAAGAGAACAGCTCAAAGGCTCGCCCAGACATGCCTCCAAACTCACTTCTGTGCCCATGGAATTAAGCACTCGGAGCCCTCGCTGGCAGTGCTTTCTCTGCAGCCAGCGCTCAGGCAGGATACCTGCAAGACAGCCTCTCTGCTGAATGGAAAAGTCCCCAAAACCCTGGGAAGAGGAAGCAGCTCTGTGGATGAAAAGAGGGTTTTGACCTCAGAGACATCATTCTTCAAGAGCCCCAAATTCCCAGTTAATAGCAAAAGTGGGTGCCTGATCCCAAAAGGGCAGGAGAGAGAAGTCAGTCAGCTGCCAGGGGAAATGCACCAGCAGTGTGACACTTACCTGTGCCATCTCCATCATGATTCCCAGCACATCACCATGACCTTGAGGTGGCCGGTCCAAAACCTAAATCCAGATCCATAACAGTCACACCTGGACAGAACCACAGCCTGGCACCTGTACCGATTTCTATATTTGAGCACATGCTGCCTCTTCAGAGAGCTCTTCTTAGGAGCTGATTTGGGAAACTGCTGCTTTAACCTCTTTGGTCAGCATTTGCCCAAGAAACCTTGCACAGTGTGAGAACAGAGCTATCTGAGCCCTTTGGGAGGAAATTAATTTCTCCTGCCAGCCTGGCATGGGTGTAACACAATGCTAGTGGGGGTTACAGCTCCCCGTAGGACCCAAACTCTGAGGTTTAAGAGGTTCATCCAGGCGACTGCACTGCAGAACATCCAGAGGTACACCCAGATCCCTCCTTCCTGGTGAATTCCCAGGACTGCTGAAGAAAGGAGCTTAGTGCCTTGCCAGGGAGCAAGAGGCAGAAGAAGTGACTCTCCTCTGCAGATATCCAGGCTCAGGAGAGTCTGGCCAGAGAGGTGAGTATGCAGGAGAGCAGTTCTTACAATAACCCTGACACCGAGGAAGGAAAAAAGCACGATTCCCTGTCGTGCCCCAGCTTGGCTGCATCCCTCAGGGATAGGGAGGGGCAACAGCATGCAGAGACATCTTAAACTGTCATGCAAGCAGCACGGTAGTGGGTGGCTCAGGTATTGCCACTTGAACCTCTTCTGGGACTCTAACACTGGGGACGTATCAAACCAGGCAGCGACACACAGCCTTGTCCAGAGCCCGGCCGCAGCGCACCGCCACAGACCCAGGGCAGACACGGAGGCACTGCCCCTAGTGCCCTCCCTGGGGCTGCTCCTCTCAACAGCAGGCACTGGGGCACCAGAGAGGTGATGCTCTCAGCTGCTTCTCTCAGAGAAGCCTTGTCACTAAGAGGTGTCTCTTAAACATTTTGGAATTGACTTTTTACATTTACTGACTGGCCCAGTACACACCAGAAGGAAGAAAATCAGACCAGTGAAGTTAACACAATGGGCAGAGAAGGCGGCAGTGGCAGAGGACAAACACCGATCTCATGTGGACCAGGCACAGAAGAACACCTTGTCAGGGGGAAAAAAAACCAACAAATCACCTCAGCTCTCTTCTCCAGTGACACCACAAGTTGGGAAGAATCAATCAGACTTTCAAAACCCCAGGACTGTAAACAGTAAACTACCTTAGTCATCATATCATTAACGTACAGCTTCACACTGTGAGACAGCTTCTTAGTGAGACTTCTCAACCTGATTTTACAGGTAAGAAAATACATCCTGGGATTCTGAGGACTTAAAATTACTTTCTCTGTTAACTCTGCTCCTGAGATCCTTGATGGAAAAGTACATCAAATGTTTGCTCAGGCTTTTACTGCTATCCTGGCTCAAATTGGGTACATGAAGCCCATCTGAATATTGCTAATTTTCTACTGAGATATGGACTGTACATCACAAAAACTGAAATTTCCCCTGCTGTCTGTGAAAACAGGAATTACTTTCCTCCTCTTGTTCTAAAGAAGACAGTTTCAAAGATTAAAATACTTAATCTCATGGTTACAGCTTTATAGCTTTGACCCTCATTAAAAACATAATTCATGACATGACACACTCGGTGTTAGACCACTGTCCTTTGGGCAGTCTGCCCCTGGAAGCTGCTTGTGGAAGACACAACTAACTGGACTTAGAGGTGGCATGAAGTTATGGAGATGCAGGAGGACACTTAGATGCAAAATCTGGTAGTTGTCAATGCATACACACACACTGCAACAGCGCAGGAAAACAAACCTGGAGGCAGAATGCTACTTTACATTAGACACTTAAACACACACTTTACAGCTTCTGTCGCTGCAAAAGCCAGGAAGGACTTTCTACCTCCTTCCTGTGTGTCCTTGTACAAAATGGCTTCAGGATTTTCCTCCCACTGCCGCCTTCTGGGAGCAACCGCAGCCAAAGACAAACAAGCTGGTTGCACAGGGGTGCTGAGGATCTCTGGGTCACTGTCCTGTTCCCACAGGCTGGGTTAAACGGTGCCAGATACAAGGCAAGAAGAAATTGTCCCTCTTACAAATGAGAGAGGACTGGGGGAAGCTTGTGCCTTTCCTCAGAAGTGCAGAGGGCTGTTGCCTGCTGGCACCCCATGTGCTCTTCCACCTAACACGCTTTCTTGTCCTGCAGTGATGCAGAATGACAGCAATGCTCCTGATCACTGATCCTGCAGCGCACACAGTGTTCCTTCGACCCCTGTAGGTATTAAAGTTTTAATAAGAGTCTCAAAAGTGCCCTGTGGCTTGCAGGGGAATGGGGCGGATAATAACTGTGTGTCCTTCTGTGTTAAATACCTGTTTCCTTGTTGCCCATGATTGATGGATAATGACACAACAGCCCACGCAGGCGTACAGCCCCTTTCCCACTGTAATCATGTTTCACTTCTAGCCAGGAACATTAACAGCCCAGTTACAGTCAAATGGAAACAGAAATTCAGAAATGAAAGTTGCTGACTGCTTGCCACAGCTTTGATCTTGCATCTTCAAACTTGAAACATCTGAATTTAACCTTTTCCTTGTTTGCTTCTCATAACCTGAGCAGAAAATGGCAAAATTCAAGGTAGTCTTTTTGAATGTACCCCAATTCAAGGTACCCAAACTTCCACGATTTACACAAACTCAGCTGGGGAGCACAAACTCAGCTGGGGAGAAAAGAGACCAAAATCCACATCCGAAGGGAATTCCAGCTCTCTCTCTCTCTCACTGTCTATCATAACCATAGTTATGCAAAAAAGCAGAAAAGCAGTCTGACTATCACCTTTCTAAGAGAAGGAAACAGTGCTTCTGTCTTCCCTAACCCCAGGGAGTGTGCAGTTTTTGACTTTTTTTTTAGTCTCTAGACTCAGTCTTTTACCCTCGTGCTCCAGCAATCCAACATTAACAGCACACAAAGGAGCTGAAAAAGCAATCGCTGCTGAGATAGCGTAAAGCGTCAACGAACAGTTCTGGTGCTGAAGCTAACAAAAACGACTCATCAAGTGAAAATTGCAACATTTTGGTGTGCTCCCACTTATCAAAATAGTCCAGATGGAGTCTCAGTGCTATAATCTTGCTCATAGGCTTGTAAAACATATTGCCTTGACGTTGCTGGGATTGGGCTGAGAAGAACTGTCGTCTCTTTCACAATGACAGGTCTGGTGCAAACCGCCACAGCAAAACCTTGGTAGAAAATGGTCTTGCTCTGGAAATGAAAGTTACGGTGTGCTCACCGAGATGCCTTTATTCCAGTAAGATGAACCCATACAGACATTTCCCTCTCACTGCCTCTGTGTCTCCTTTAAGTAACTTCAGCCATATCATCAGCATCGTCCACTTCCAAGTGTACAGAGGGAATTTCTGATAGTGCATCTGCAGCTCTGTTAGTCACCAGCTTACTGAAAGGATGACTTCAAAAGCATCAAAGCAAACTAGTGGCATGAGTCCTACTAACTTTCATATAGGAGCTGGATCAAAGGATTTTACATCTTAATCCAAAATCACCTGCTGACCACATATACAACCTATTAGTTGTGCCAACACCATCCTCCTCTGAAGTACTTTGATGCTACAATGATAAACACCTTCCAAACAGTTACACAAGAATATATTTAGAGTTTCTACAGATCTTCATGGAAAAATCAACCAATGGTGAATGTAAACACAATAAAAAACATACGATCTGTGAGTAAGAGCAGCCCAGCAGTAAAACATCGCTCTCCATTTGAAGGTGAAACTGCACCAATGCATAGCACCTGTGACTGAGCTTGTCACACAACTGTCCCTCTAACGTGTTAGGAGAGGACCTGACAGCTACACAAACACGGCAGCATCTGTAAGCTGCATATGCATCCAAGGACAACTCCAAATCCTTCCTAGCTCAAGGCAAAATCTCACCTACACACAAATGCAAAGGATGAGTGTGCCACATGCCAGGCCACCCAGAAAATCGCTTCGCCTGGTGACAATGACTGAAACAAAGCTATTTCTTAGGTGGTGTTCTGCCACCAAGTGCTCTGCAATACAACTTTAGCCCTATGGAAAGGGCAGAGAGCAGACTTATCTGTGGTACACGACAAGCTTCATACTCAAAAGCAAAAGTTTCCAAGTACCCCAATTTTACAACAGCCACGCTGGGCATGGCCAAAGGTCCAGCTGCCCAACAGCAGTTCCTCATGGTGAGCCACCAGTGTAGGGAGCATCCAGCCCATACACCTCTGGATGCTGCACAGCAGCATGTGGTACCCGACAGGAGCAAGTGATGCACAGCAAATACACTTATATCACACCATATGATCAATCAGACAGAGAGGGCTAGACACTTACCTTGGCAACACTCATGGATCAAGTTATACAAACAAACTTCAGGAAATCACAATTATTCCTTAACATTTGCCAGCTCAAGCTCCTGGCTCTCCAACAGAGAAACACCTGATTAACAAGGCATGTGAGATCTATAGGTGTCTCAAAGGGATATGTCAGATACATCATCACATAAATTTGTTAATGTTAACCAGCAAAAAATCCCAACAAACCCATAACCAGAACATAAATGCCCGGGGCCAGAGGGAGAGCGGTTTCATCTTGGAGAAGGGTAGGGAAGGATGCTTTACCTAGAACATCCTATTTATACAGCAGCCCAAGTGAGCTCCAGCACACGGAACTGATAAATTTGCAACATACAGCAATATTTGAGTCGTGAGATAACCCTGCTGGGCCACGTGCCCGCAGCTGGAACCAGAGATGCTAAGGAAGTCCTGCCTACGCATTTGCAGCACGCTCTGAGCAGCTCACCCAGGAGCTGTCCTCTGAGACAATCCCATTACAGAGCAGCACATCAGCAGCAGCAAATGCATACAGCCCTCATCACACGGGTAAGGTGAGGCTGAACGAAAAAAGGAGGAAGGAAAAAAGGAGGACAGGATTTTTGGAATAAGAGCATGGAGACAGAGGGACATGACAAGCTGGGCTCACACAAGTAGAGCAAGAAGATGCAGCTTCACAATTCGTCCAGTTAGAAGTGCGCTTATTTTCAAATATGTTGGCTTACTGAGACAAGGTAGGCCAAGAAGAAGGAGTTAGGTTTTTCTATTCAGGCAGGGTTAGAAAAAACACATCGACAGGCAGCTACCACTGGCTGAAGGAAGAGCACGTGAAGTCTTTGGCAGAAGATCTCTTATGACCTCCTGTGCCAAAGGAAGAGAGACTAAGAGGATTCACACAGCTTGAAAGGGTGAGATGATGGAAGATGTTGAGATGACAGAAGGTCCAGAGAAGTATTTTCAGTACTAGAATTTTTTGGTAGTTACATCTTACAACACAAGACACCCTTCTCCGCACAAGGAAGATCTGTGTAGCACAGAGATTAAGTCAGTCCTTCCACACAGAAAATCAGACAGTGCCTTTATCACAACATCACTGTGGGACACACACATGTACGCCCACACGCCCAGCCCTGTCCCGGGTCACCGCAGGCAGATCCGAATGCTCATTCACCCGCAAGGCTCTGCCCAGCACCAGGAGCCTCCCACTGCAGGCTTCCGCACGGATCCCAGCGGCTCACAGCTCCAATTAGCTGACGGTACGGTGCAGCAACTAGTGAGACACGAGTGGGAATGAACACCCGATCAACTCAACATGCCAAGCCTCAGTGAGGTAAGAGCAGGGTGAGCTCGTGACAAGGTCACAATGAATCACACACAAAAACCCAACAAATCAGCTCTGCTGCCTGCAAATCCACCCATCTGATTACAACCTAGCTTTTGGAGGAAACTGTCCATAGGTCACTGGATCATAAAATTTCCTCCATAATGTGCATGTTTCCCACATCATGAGGATGTTTATAGCAGAAACACTGCCTAGGTGTACAAGTCTTTCCTCTCTCTATACACACACTCAGAGAGGAAGACTCCCAAAGGTAATTCTAGAAATCCCCACAGTCAAAAGCAGGACAGGTTTACAGGGGAAAAGAAAATGCACGCTAATGATACAACCTGAGCAAAGCCCACACACCTAACATACAACGAGAAAAGCACAAGATAATGTCAGCTGATCATCCAAGGAGGACATCTCAAAAGCAAGGCCACCTCCAAACACGCAAACAGATTTCAGTGTATTTGTGGAGCCACTCAGTTGTCACCACCACCCTCACCTGCAGGTTAAAGCTAAAGGACTGGAGTGACGGTGTTAAGCCAGTAAACGATGGATATTAGACAGCTCGTGAAAACACACGAGGTGGGTGTCATCTTCCATCACAGGGGGCATTTTGCAGGTTCTAGAAAAAAAATGCCAGACTCCACAACTTGGCATATCCTACCCAAAAGGAAAACAACGATTTTTTATGTTTGGACACTCATTTTCTCTTAAAAATTGCGACAGACTCCTTGCACCACAGGTTTCAATGAACACTCCCAGGCTACAAGTCACCGGGGCGGATGCATTCTCAGGACAACCACAAGCTCCTTCCGTATTTAACTGTGAAGCCACAGAGTTGTGACTGGTTTCTGCAAACATTTTCAGGACAGAAAGTCCTAGGCTTTGCCTGTTTGTCACAGCATCCTGTGGATTTTAACACCAACAGCTAGAGTGAAAAGCCTGTGAGGTGTGATCTGCACCAGAAGTTATGTTCACACTAAGTGCAGCAAAGCACTGCAGTGAATGGATGAAAGGGGATGGGCTCAGAGCAGGAGGAACACGCAGCTGATGTTTCCAGTTGCACAGTGGTGGGATGTGCTCAAGTAAAGCGAGCACCCACAAAACCCAGTAAGAATCCCTCTTACTCTCTCCAGCAAGAAACAAGCAGGGAATGGAGGTATCGCTGTGCTCAGCAAGCTGAACCAGGACCGCACAGCACTGCAGAGGAAACCGCACTCCGAAACGTGCCGGGCTCAGTGCAGTAAGGCACAGGAGTGAGTCTCGGAACAACTGCCCTAGCACACGCCTGGAGATCTCCACAATAATTTATAAAGTATGTATTTTTAAAAGTTCATCCTATAGCTCTCCCATTTCTGCCCTCTTACTTAAGAAACAGGAGGGCAGGACTACAAAGATGCTCGTCACTAGCAACAAAAGCTAGGAAATGTTCACGCTGCCAGTGTTGCTAAGTCTGAGGCCTGAGAGGATTTCGAGTCAATGCTATATAGTCAGTCAAGACTAATAATTTGCTCCCAAGCTTAAAAAAACCTTCTTCTGCTTCCATATGTGTAACAACCAGCTCCACACCTCAGGGAAAACAGTAGAATATCCAGGCAGTAGAGACAGGCTCCCTCCATTTCTCCTACTTCATCTGCCTTTATGATACCTGACAGTACACGAAGGGTACGTCATTTCCCACCTGATTTTTGTGCATCCAATAACAGGCTTACTACATGTGCTTCTTCTACAGATGAAGGAGGGGGGCAAGAGACAATTCAGGTACTCAACAGGATCCCAATGCATATGGAGAACAAGAGCCAGGGGATGTACTCCCAAAGTCACCTCCCAAGAAGCCAATGTGATGCCCTGAGACAGGACCACATCACAGGTTACACCAACCCTTCATGTAAAGAAAATGCAATAAGATAACTACAACACCGCACCGCAACCTTTCGAAAATGAGAATAAAGGAGGGAAAGACTATTTAGGAGAAACTGTGTGACTTAGCAGACAGAAATCCTATTTTCCATTCAAATCCCTGTGTCTCCCCACAGAAAAGCAGCTTATCACAGGCAGAAGAGAGTCCTCTCATAAAAGTCAAACGACAGTCACCGTGTCACAAAAGACCAACAGGAGCATCACAACCATCAGGCTGCAACAAGGGCTGCACCTGGGTTCTGCAAAACAACTCAAGAGCCCATCTGCCCTGGGGGACAGAGCCTCTCAAGGACAGCAGAAGAGCTGGCAACCGGCACCTCGCTCAGCCAAACCTGTCCCCCAACACCTCTGCCCTAGCCGTTAATGGCAATCCATCATGGTCCAGACATTAGATGGGACCTTTGAGCTGTAGTAAATCACCAACGCAACAGTCAACAAGGCAAAGGAATTAATAAGGGGGATATTTTCGTTACTTTAGCTGCAGCAATTAATACAGGTGGAATGAAAATCCCGTATAAAATTAGGGCAGCACAGAAGACGGATGTTTCCTTATCACCATGTGATCAGTAGCAAGCCTCCTCAAATCACAGCGGTCACATACACATGCCAGACTTAGTGAATGGAGGGAGTTGAACCTGGTAAATCTGTAGTTAGCAAATTTGGGAATGACCTTAAGTGGGTGCTGGTCTGTGCTGAGTAAAATAAAAGGGTTTCACAAGATAGGAATTATACAATATAGGGACGTAGCAAAGTTCTTTAGGCAAGGGCACTCAAACAGGCATCAAACAGCATGAAAAACGCTGTCTCTGCAAAAGCTATTTATTCCCAGCCTCCAGATGACTGAGAGAGAGGCAGGCTGACTAGTAAGGGGCTAGGATGTCACTGTGGGCTGACACTGTTTTGCTATTTACGCTCTCACAAGTGACTGAATTTGACAGGGATAGCTGATAACCTTCTGAAAATAACTGAACTATCAAAGAATCTACGTCTTAGCTAACACAGGGTTTGTTTTTTGCAGCTTGTATAAATGCCGATGAATTCTCAGATCGTACAGCTCTACCCTAGAAGATATTAAAATGGGATATCTATTGTCTAAGGTCAATTGAAGTGCATAACTCCCTTTCTGAATATCTCTATTTGGCTTTTACTGAGAACTTAAAAGCCAGCTCCCTCCCTTGAAGCAGATCAGATACAAGTCTTACTCCTTCATTTTAATTTAAATAGAAGGCCTTTTCTTTCATATTCAATCAAGAGCAAATTAGAGAAGTTAACTTATGTGGGGCAATCCAGAGGTTACAACTCTCTTAACCGAATTCATATAGCTCAGGTCACCCAAAAAAGCCCATTTCTTGCTTCATTAATTACAAACTACTGTAGCCCTGCTAAAACATGGTGAAGACTGGCACGTGCGGGCTCTGGAGATGATCTCTTCCAACCACTCCATCTTCCAGGTTTCCTCTGTACACACGTACAGCCGCATATAGCACGAAGGAAAACTGGAAGACTCCATACCCTGTCTGTTTTTAATGTGTCCCAGGCTGGGACAGCTGAGGTTCTGGCAGCACCCTGCCTGAATGCTGGATGGGGAAACAGTAAAAAATTACTCAGCCAGAGGGCTTGCTATAACTGGGGAGGGTCAATGCCAGCGGCAGCTGAACGCCAGTCAGCACCTCCTCACGTGCATGTGTGCACAGGGATTTACTGGGCACCTCTAGGCACCCAGTTCCATGTCAGGACTGGTGCTTACAGGCTCTTTGCTGTAGCAATGGACCAAGTCTGACCAAGTCAAACACCTGTCTGAACACATAGGGATGCTCCAAATGGGAGAAGCGGCAGAGCAGGCATCAACCACAGGAAAAAGAGGAATTCCCAAATTCCCAGGTATTTGGGAATTGCTCTAGCACAAGGAGACATTATTTCATGTGAGCAGAATTAAGGAGAGACTATGGAGAGGCCTTTGGTTAAAAGGAGTGCCATACTTAATTACAGATTCCCCAGTGATACAAAATAAACTGGGAATTGTAGCAACACTGACGGGGGGGGGAAAAAAAAAAAGTTGTTACTGATGGGAAAAGCGATAATTAATTCTGGAGCCTTCTCTCTGTGCTCCCCACCACCACCCCAGTGGGAATGCGCCAGGCTTTTTCCCAGTAACAGAATTATTTCTGTAAAACATTTTTGTAAGTTGCAATACCTCTGTAAGTGAAAATAGAGGCAAATGTGAGTGCTTAGTGGGACCTTTGAAACCCCAGCTGTGAAGACTCATTAACTGTAAGTACATTTTTGCAGATGCACAGCTCTGAATCTGACTCATGACTCTCCTCCCATGACAGCGAGACTTGGGATTCAGGTAAAAAGGCTTTAGATAATTGATATGGATTCTTACTCAGGCAAATTAGGATAAAGGCAGCAGAGAGGAGACTTAAGGGATGTAGTCAGGGAAGGGGGATCAATCATTTAGTGGTTTTTCTTGAGTGATCCACGACCTGCAGTTCCAAGGCACGGGGAGGGTGGTGGGAATCTGTTTTACCTAACAAATTTTATGCATCTTGCTCTTGTATAGTGGACAACAGCTCTAGCCTCAAACACCAAGTCAGAGTAAGGGCTCTCCTTGTGTATTTATTCACTGGAGATTTAAGTCATTTCGCACTTTCAAGGGCTGGAAACCTTCAGATTTACCAGGCACAACTGCATGTAGGGTAGTCCTCATGTCTGCAGCTCCAGCTTGCCAAAGGACAGGATAGACATGGGGCAGATACATGATAAGAATCTCCCACACACAAGACACATGGGAAAGTGGAGCATGCAAGCCATAGCTGACTCAGAGCTGCATACCAGAGGCCTCACCTACCGTCACATGTGTATGTGTGCGCACGCACAGCCGGGGGAGGCATTTAACACTAGCAGAGATCTTTCCAACTACATTTCAGTGTGAGTACAAAAGCATAAGGGCCAAAACCTGCATGAGGAATCTGTCAGCTACCAGCCTCTGACTCTAGCCAGTGTGCCTACATACGCCAGGGAGGAGGGCAGACCAGTTGTGTCCAGCAGCTCTTTCCCACTGGCATTTCTAAGCCTTTTACGAGTTTCTGGAAACAACATTTAAACCGCAATGTTTACAACAGATCTTCCTTTGAATGGTTCAAAAAAATCCTCATTGGCCTTCCACCACCCCACCAAAAAAAAATTTTAAAAATCTTCTAGCAGCATTGACCGAAGTATAAAGCAACCTGGTTGGCTTCCATGCATCCGATGGCCTCTTCCAAGAGTGAAAACTCCACGCAGACATAGCCATAGTCGTAACCTGGGGACAGCATTTAAATACAGACGGGAGTCATGTTAGTGCCTTGTCATAAAGAAAGCCACATTAAATATTCAATTTCCCTTTCCCTCCAATGACAAACCCTCTAACCACCACCCTTCTACTCCAGAATGAAAAGGAGAGAAATCAGGGACTAGCTGGATGATGATTAACTGTGCAGTTTATCATGAATGTTAATATTATTGCGTTCCCACTTCCCCTTAAACAGCCCAGTGACAAGCACACCCTTCCTTAGGGCAAGAAATAATTGCTTTGTTGGGTTTTTTTTAAAGACACAGTGATTTTCCATTGCTAGTTTCACATTTTGTGCTACCTTGGAGGCAGTGCTCTGCAAAGCAAGTGTTGAGGAGTCATTTTGAAGTACCTTGCTGCAAATGTATTTTACATGAACAGCACCATTTTAACTGGGCAATATTTCAGAAAGAACTAACACGATTCCTTTGCCTTTGCTATTTTTCCTTCAACACCTGCTTACTTTTGAAGTCCAATCCCTTATATTATGAAAAAGTGCAGTGGAGCAGGAATGAGAACTCCAGCTCTCTCATTTTGCTGTAGATGTTATTGCATATGTAACAGGAGAGTGTCAGAGCTTAAGTTTAGAGGCAGGAAACTAAAAAGCCTTTACTCTTCTCGCTCCCTGGAAAGCTGTCATCTCAGTCAGTGGCAGAAGGGACACACTGATTCAACTGCATACTCCAGTTACCTGTGCTATTATGTCCCACAGCAAAGTGCAGGGTGAACACTGCAGAAGCTAAGACCATCCTAAGAGTCACCCTTGGTGCCAAAAGTAGCTCCAAGAACTGAAGCACTGAGGAACAACCCCAAGTCACAACCTCACCCTTCACACGCCAAGGCCACACCACTCCAAAGCAGTGCTTTCCAGAAGATCATGAGCTACACGGACAAACAGCGAGAGGCAAGGCTTGCTCTTCTCTCCCTGCAGCTCTTTTGGCTGGTCAGGAGCGAGAAGAAAGCCAGTCTGCATGTGGATTGTACCATTTTAGGCACCTAGCTGTCCTGGGGAAGAGCTCATCCCCCCTCCTAAACATGCACATCTTAACACCAGTACCTCCAAATCACCTTTGTTTGGTACGTGGTACATACCTTCAGCCCCTCACCTTCCATGGGAAGGTAACTCCACGCACACCCCCTTCCGGCAAGGCACGGAAAACAGCCCCCACCTCCCCCCAGCCTACACCAAAGAACATTTGCTGCACTCACCTGTTCTTCCTTCTCTGCTTTTTTACCCTCCTTGTACCTAACCCCATCAGAGACAAGGCCATACAAAACTATTTCACCATCAAACCCTAATGATTTATTTTTTAAATTCTAGAAGCAATTTGCACACTGTTCTAACAACACAATCCTGACTTTAAACATTTGCCAGGACAACGAAACTCTAATTTGAATCTAGTTCCTCCCCTACCTCACAGAGGAATTTATTCCCCTTCCCCATATTATTTTAGTTAATATAATTACACCAGAGGGAAATTTATCAATCTGGATGCTTTTCAGTTCTGTGAAAGACGCACGCAAGCAGCAGGCCATCTGTGGTGGGAATGCAGCTAAAGCCACTCGATATTCTTACACAAAGTGGGCACCTGGAACTAGAGGTATGGTTTCAGCTGGCAGAACCGACAGAACCAAGTTCACCCAGCTGTTCCTATAGCATATATTCTGCTCTGCAGTTCCAGCCACACAAAATCATGTTTTGAAAAGGAAGCCGATCTCCTCTGGGCAGAAGAGCGCTGCTCTCCAGGAGCAGTGCTGCCCCTTGCTGGGAGCCTGCTTTGCATTCCGGGCAGACACCTCTGCTGCCTCGCCGCACAGCGTGCAGGCTCACGCAGCACATTCTGAAGTCTTATTCAAGTCCAGAACTCTATAGAGTCACTTCTCTCCCTCCCTGTTTAGAAAAGGGCTGCATGAACAATATTTGTCAGCCTGTAAGGCTCCTCATTCCCCTGCACACAGAGGATTCTTGAAAGTTGCCATAAGCAGCAAGCCAGGATCAGAGTGCTGCCTTATTTCCACGTGCGTAGAAAGTGAGGGTCTCCTGACAGACAGAACGCTAGATTGCAGAAGCTTTCACTCTACTTGCTCCACAATAAAAGGCAGTTTACATCCCTGTCCTTGTGAAGTGAATGAGCGGTTTAGACATGGATTTAACCCAGTATGACGCAACTGAGAGTGCAGTGCTGAACGTTACACACTGATACAAAAGCTGAGACGCTCAGAGGCATGTACACCAGAGGATCGTTCCAGGCACTACACGCAGACAGTTAAGGGGAACACCAGCACACTTCTTGTGACCTTTCTTACCTCTGCCCTTCCCCACCAAACTCAACTCCCCTAATAAGCACAGCCACAGTAACGTGTACAGTGAGAACCAAAACCAGAAACTGGGGCCCCATATCCTGCAGAAAGCAGCTTCAGGCCAGACATTCAGCTCTCGTGGTCAGGTTGCAGAGGGAAGCAGTGCTCTGCAATTCATTCTGAGCTGTCCTTGCAGACAGCCCCAAAGTAGTGACACAAGAGGAGAGCAGCCTGGAGCCCTGCTCCACTCCAGACTCTGATGGAGATCTGCGGGGGCTTGACACATTCCCCTGCCCCCAGCGCCAGCCCTTCGCAACGCTCTGACACGCAGGCTCAGTATGTGCCATCTACAGAGTAACATCAGCCTGGGATGGTACAGCACCCCTGCCCCAGCTCCACCAGAGCATCCTTAGGGTTTGGACCATGATGGAAAGGCCACTAAAATAGAGGCCTGTAGAAAAACAAACGCAGTGTTTGCTGATTTTTCCACAATCCGCAACAATCACACTACCCAGAGCACCACAGTGAAACAAAACCAAGTGAGATGAGGCTCATTCTTAAGCGGGAGCAGCTAGAGAAGCTCCTGCCACCAACTGTTGTTCCTCTTCTCTGCCTCCTCCGTAGGGCTGGTTCAGCTCTGTGGGTAGCTGCTACTGAGCTTGCATACTTTCATTTCCAAAGCCTTCACACAGTTTGCCTGCCAGCACACAGCAGTTCAGCTGCCAGCACTAGAAGTGGGGCAGGGGGTTTTGACAGAGATATAGGGCCAGGCACCTAACGACAGAAATCGGTTCAAGAGGCACGCCAACGTAAGCTGACGTCCCCTGGCGTCCTGAGCTCTGGGGCCCTCAATGGTAGTCTTCAGGCCATCAAAGTAAAACCAAAGTGATCAAACCAGCAAAGTACTGAATATTACAGTAAGGGGTTTTTTTGACTCAAGGTGGCTTAAATTCACATGCAAGGTTTCAAATGAAGATGGAAATCCCAGTATCTTCTTAAGTTGATCCTTCACTTACTGACTAGTGCAATACTGCATTTTCAAGATCCACAAAAAAGTAAAATGGAGTAAGCAGTGCTTTAGGTTTTGGCAGAAGCACATGTGATCAACACAGACTCTGTCAAGAAAGAAAGAAATCGGGTTTTCCCCCCACATAACCTCTGAGCACGCTGCAGCATAGTTACTCTGTCCAAATGAACTTTCTAATGGGAACAGTCCTCCAACACTTGAACTCGCCCAGAGTTTGGCCCTGGCATAGCCATAAAACGTGCACGTCCTCATCTCCCCAGGTTTTAGGTCAACTGTGTAAAAAGACTTTGTACCTTATTTAACTACTTCCTCTCGGCTGCACAAGCCTCCAAGGCTGTATATGATGGGTGAAAGGAGAACAAGGAGAATGTGCACACAAAATCCAAGGACTTGAGGACTTCTGTTCTCCCTGAAGTGCCTCTATGTATAAATAATCCTTTAGGGATGTTCCCAAAGCATGCTCTCGGTTGTTTTCTTCACTGAAAATGGACACGATTGCTTAATACTCAGCAGTAAGGACACATTTAGAGCTCCAGGAAGCTACTCTGCAAACATTTGAATAAGGAATATTTTGCCTCTGAAACAGATGTGTTTTAGTGAAGTGAATTTTGACAACACATAGCAGGTCCCTGTTAGCATGCCATGGTTTAGCTAAAAATTCTCAAAGCCTGACTTAAAACTACTGTTCTTTGGCTTCAGATGAAAAGATCAAAGACTTGGGATTTAAAATAAGACTTGCTTCTATACACACACAGTTTCTACCGAACAACTGACACATAGTAATGTGTTACTTCACGATAGTTTGTTATATCAAAGATCTAAATAAAGGAAAACCATCCTGTTGTTCTGATAGGGGCTGTGAGCAGTGTGAAGACATGAAAAAATATCTCAGGAGTTTTAGAAGGCCAAAAGAAAAGATCGCTTAATGACAGCAGCCCTGTCTATGCCAAACCGAAGATACTTTTGGAAAGAAGGCATGATGGCAAGGTGACAAAGTCATCCGATTCAAGAGGAGATCCAGCTCCTCGACTCTAGGAACGAGCACGCAGTAAGTCGGGTTACTGCCCGCCCATACAGGCTGAAGGCATTAGGTAACCTCCAGCCCTTGGTGCACCATCACCTGCCTTCTCAAAAACAACTGCTACAAAACCCTTGTCTGCTGTGGTGCTGCTCTCTCCTCTGTCCTGGAAAGTAAGAAGATGGCCTCCTATTAACGTAACTCCATGTAACAGGGTGCCAAATGACACTATGCTAAACTGGAGAGCTGGGACAGCATTCTTCTGCAACCATTCTTCCAGGCAGTGTCAAGCAGCCTGAGGGCAGAAGACGATGATGATGGAATTTCCACAGGCAGAGAGCTTCTCAACCATCCCAACAATGCTTCACTCATGGTTTTTTACTGTCAGACGAGACAGTACTACCATGGAAGAAAAGCAGTTACAGTTTTGGACACTTTGAGGACTTGCAGAGACACCACATTAAAGCAGAGCCATGGCCAGCCTGCTGGAGCAAGGGTATTCTCACTGCATGCTCTCTCCAGGGACAGCACGGCCGAGCAGAGTGCAGGTGGGGCAATCCTCTACAGAGTTACATCCACATTAGAGAAGAAAGTTCTATTGCTTCAAAGGCAACTAAAGTAGGGAATGAATACGAAGGACTTCCACATCCCTTGAAGAAAGCTGCAATCTCACACACTGACCTGTGCACAACCCAGGTGGTGGAGACAGGATTTTGCACCCTGTTCTCGGAGAATCTGCTATTCCTCGACTGATAGAAGACCTAGGTCATCTGTGGGAGATTTTGGCAATATGCCCATGACCCCATCCACAAGCTTTTCTGCTTCCTCCAAGGAACGAAGATGTAGGTCATCCATACTAAAGGGTGAATACGCACAAGAAAATACGGGAAAACATAGGGCTTTCCCTGCATCCCTACTCTGTCACAGTGTATTATTATGAGCAGGCATAATACACTCAGTGCTTCCAAGAAGCCAGGAGCTCCTGAACATGCACAGTAGCAGCAGTACCTGTGCTTACACAGCGAGGCTGCCATGGCAGTGAGGATGGACAACAGCATAGTGTCTTCTGTGGCAAGCAGAGAAAATAAAGCTGTCCACATACACCAAAAACGTGAAGGGCGCTCCCAGAGCACAAGAGGGAACAGCAGCAATCTATCCATGCTAGCATAAGCTCTGGAGTCAAATCCAAGAGCTCTCTCAACACCAGCTGGTACGTTCTGAGTGTCCATAAATTTGTCAGATCTCTTTACTGCACAAATTGGTCTTCAGAGCTACTAAAGCTGAAGAGCTGTACCAGAAAAGCTTGCTGTTGAATACTAAACAGGACAATCTGCAACAATCCCTATCCACAACTCCTTTCAGAGCCACACCTGGCTGCAGGGAAAGGGCCTGCCACTTCACACAGGATATGAAATGCAACTGTATTCTGAAAGGTAGAGCACTACAATCCATCCTCCTCTCTCCATCTAAGAGGACAAGACCCAGAAAGGACCTGCCTGAGATGCACTCAACAGCAGACACAGGCAGCCCCATAAACTACAGGAACTACAACAGCCAGAGCCCCAGATGGCTGTCAACCCTTCCTGGCCCAAAAGAAGGGTAGTTTATAACACAGTGGGGAGGAGAGAAAAACCCACAACACTAAGATCGTACACAGGGTAGGTTTATTAAAGACGAAGTATTACATTATACCTGTACAGAAACCTGGAATTCAATCCTGGGTCATCACAAAACTCCGAGAGAGGACTGGAAGCTGCATACCTGGGAAGGTGTCACAGGCAGGAACTCGGTTGTATAGTGCTGCTAATGTGAACCTGGTCTCCAGGATACGTGATCTGTCATTTAGCACAAAGGACTCAGAAAAGTGATGAATGCAATACTGTCAGCACACTGTGAGAAGCCTTGGTTTTGTGCCAGAGACGCCAAAGGTGAGCTCAGTTGTAAAAACGGTTACAGAGAGAAGGATTCTGCATGCCAAAAAGGCTGTGAGCATGTTTTATGAATGCATTTGCTGCCTTTTCTGTTGAAGAGGCTTTATAACCCTGAACAAAGGTTGATCACTGTCACAAACACTGACTGAAAACAGATTTGTACTTCCTAAGCCAACACGTGACAGATGAGGAAAGATGCGCAAGAATACCTTTCGCTTTCAAGAGACAATGCACTACTGCCCTGAAATCTAGCAAGACTAGCCAAAAGCCTACTGCCCATGCAGATGGGAAAACTGGCGAGGACTGGTATCGATGATCATGGCCTAACTCCAACTAAGTGCTTTTTTCAGTCTTCGTCAGGCTATTCTGGCTATAAACAAGAATCAATCACTTCACACAGATCAGCACTGATGACATTTCCCCAGCTTGTGAAAGGTGAGCCCCTCCAGACTGAAGAACTCTGCTGACAGACGGGTGATCTGGTCGTGCCTCAAGAGCAAACTCCATGTGCGCTACAGCATCTTGTGAACTCGTGGATGATCACTTCAGCTCTGAGCAAGTGCCTGAGATCCATGCGCCCTTATTCATGGCTGATGCAGTAGAGTGAGCCACACAGTCTTCATTGTGCAAAGCACTAAACACAGCAACTGGAGATTATTCTTCCTGTGGTGCATTAGCACCAGGCTTGACGGTGAGCCAAGCTGTCTTCTGTACAATTAGCACAACAGGCCAGATGCACCTCTGCGCCACAGCATGTATTTGAGACATCTCACATCGACCCACTGCACGTTTTTTGTACCAAACCAAAGAGTACAAGTCCTTGTGGGATCTACTCCTTATCAAACTCTGCAGGGTTAGTGCCAAGCCCTCTTCATGAGGAAGCCACTAGCTGGCCACAAATCCATCGTTCAGAGGGGATTTCCCCAAGAGCACTGCATCACTCCTGGAAAGAAACAAAAGGTCTCAGTTTAGTAGAGTTTTGCTGCACACCTCCAGAAACATCTGATCCCACGCAGAGCAGCAGCTCAGCTCTCCAGCCCTACCTAAGGCTGGAAGCCGCAGCACAACGGCACCCGTGGCACACAGGAGCTGAAGGCAAGCGCAGTATTTCACCAGCGCTTCTGACCTCCAGGAGCATCACCAGCCCACCCCACCCACGCGTACAGCTGCAGGGAGGGAGCTAAGGCTCAGTGACGTGGGTGCCAGACACAGGCATGGCTGCGCCTGCTACCACAACAGGAGCTCAGCTTCAAGGGAGAGGAGATCCCACCACCTTAGGACACGCTCCAGCCACAGAAAACAGAGGGTTTATCCCTGGCTTAGAGAGGTGCACCACTCAAAAATCTGTGTCAATTTTTCCATCATGAAGTGTAAACTTATGGACCTTAGATTATGAGTTTTAGCAAAATGCAACACTAAAGAATACAATTTTAAATTTCAGAGGCTTCCTGAAATATTCCTGAAACCAATGATTCACTGTTCTGGTATACAAGATAGACTGCACTCGGAAGGAAGAAAAAAAAAAAAAAAAAAAAAAAAAAAAAAAAAAAAAAAAGAAAAAAAAAAAAAAAAAAAAAAAGCACCTTTGCAAGGTTTATCTAAGGGATTTATTAATATTTAACAGGGCACCAAAATGGCAGAGCTTAGTGAGAAGAAACAAGATAATCCAGTTTCTTCTAGGATTTGGCCAAGGCAGTCCAAGTTTAAGAAAGAGAGGGATAAGGGGGCCAGTTCTGGGCACCACATAAAGGCAAGATCTGGAGAAATGAAACAAAAAATAAATGTTAGTGCAAGAAGGTGGCTAAGCAAGCAACAAAGCACATTTAGTGCCAATAGTACTTGCTAAAACAAAAGCTTTTCAAAACAGAGCAGGCAGCTGCCATTAAGTAGCTGCTAGGTTAGTCACGCTTTCAGGTTACACTACATTCCCTGCATGTACCTCCACCACAGGAAGATGCCTGTCCTTTGGCATCAGCCACCTGTATCCATGGGGACACCCCTCTGGCCCCAAGCATTCTGCTGCTCAGAGAGCTCCTCCCTGCTCCAGTCATCCCACTCCCACGAGTGCTTTGCTCCCCAGGGGAGCAGCATCACGGCCCCGCATCCCCCGTCAGGATTCAACAGCGAGCATTCAGAAGGGTCAGAAGAGGGTTAACAAACCCAAATCTCCCAATTTCTGAAGTGCTAGAGGGTACATAAAGGGGCTGGGGTAGAGCTCACTGCTCCTTCTGATTGCAATCCAGCTCACCTGGTCTCTCCGGGTCCACAGAGCTCCTCTCTGCACGTGCTGCTCTCCATCCTGGTCAGCGTGTCCACTCTCCACCAGGCTCTCCCAGCTCAGCAAAACCTCCTCTCGGTTCCCCAGCTGGGCTCGTAGAGTAAGCTAGAAAAGCCTCATGGGCTGCCAGCAATTTTGAGGCTCGCTTTCCCTGAACAGTTTTTCCTAACTGCTGGTACCAACCCTAGCATGAATCCTGGCTGGAAAACACATTCCAAGCTTGTCCCACTGCAGGCTGCATCCAGGAGAACAATGTGAAGAAGGAGAAGAATGGAGAAGGCTCAGAGTACGCTTCATGTTTTCACTTATTACTTGGACACCATTGTAGCATCTTTTAAGGGTGAACAACTCATCATAAGCAGCCCCTGAAGACAAAGATATCAGCGTGTGCTCTCTTCTCCAGGGCACACGTGTGTGTTCAGCCAAAGAGTTCTGTGCACATCAGACACTTAAGATGGTATCTCAGACTCTGCTTATGTTTGACATTAGTCATGGAAGCAAAAATAAAGCTTGACGAGACTCAGGCAGGAGAAAAGTTTAAAATACTATCAAAATCAAAACCAGGACAAGGTGTGTTCATGTCAGATTCCTCAAAGGTCAAAAGGTATCGGTTTCAAGCTCTGGGCAGCCAGCACCAATGCAAGCACAGAGACAGTAAGAGGAGAATGCCAGACACCGTGCTGCAGGGCGCTTGGTGCTGTTACACACCGCACAAGCAGCTCCGCAGAGGGAGGCCCACGCTGTAAAGTCATGTCAAAGCTTTGACCCCAGTGAGCAGAGTTAAGTACCTTCAGAGGGAGCTCGCAAGCAGTCACTGACAACCCCTTCTCAGGGAGCTGCTGGCAAGTCATCACCACTAGTATCTACCAAATCGGCAGCACATCCCCGGCTCTGCCTCTGCACGAGGCAGCAAGAGGCACCGGGAGGTACTGCAGACTAAACAGCTGATGGTCTTGGAGAAGATTCCACTATCACCTCAGGGTTTACTCTTTGTAATGATTAATTGAGCAGATATGACCAAACACACTTGAAAAGGCAAGCTGAAAGGTAAGCCAACAATCTAATACAGTTCTTTCTGCCAAGCCTTACACACTATGTTGGAAGGAGCCCTCTTCCCCCCACAAATTGATCTGATACTTTCAGTCTGAATACACAAGCATCCATTAAAAAATCTAACTGGTAGAAATCACACATTAATGTCACATAGAGTAATACTATAAAGTCTGACTGTGATATTTTACAATTGTCTGTAAATGCCTGCCTTTTTTATTTAAACAGAATTACTATGCCAGTTCCCAAGGTCTCTCCTTTCACTCCCTTGTTTAAAATCTAGCCACCATTTCAGTCTGCAGCCTTCAGAGACAAATTAATCTAAAGAATATACAGCTTGAATGCACACCAAAACCACATCAGGTACATTAATAAGTGTTCTACGCTCAGGACAAAAATACGCTTCCCTTAGCCCATACAGAGTATGTAAAAAGCAAGGGCTTTATAAAGAAGTTGAGCTGCTTTTTCCAAGAAAAATCAACCATCTATTTTCCCCCCAGACAGAAAAGACTCTTGTGAAAAATCATACAGTGGAATCATCACGTCGAAGCTGCTGAGGATAAGCCTTCTGATAAGCGTTATCTTTTTGTAAAACTGATCTGAACCTCACTTATTCCAAGTTAATTGTGTGTTATTTGTTATGGCTGTTATTGTTCTGCAACAGCTGCAGGCATTCTTCTCTCAAACACACTCAACATGCATACTCATGATTAATGCTATTTTTAACATTTCTGCACAACACTCAGAAATACACAACCCACTCAGACAGGCTTAGCATGCACTGTTCTGATCCCGGCTGCCGTTGTCCCGTTGAGCTGACAGAGCAATGCAGGCAGCGCGCCCGGGTGTATCCCAGAGACATTAGTAATCCAGAAAGTTTGCTTTTAATTCTTATGAATATTTAGATACACACCACATCATAAAAGCATTGTTTAGCCCATGACTGGCCTCTAGTTTCAAAGAGGTTAGCTTTTCAGAAGTTAATATGAATTCAATTTCACGCACTTTTCTATTGGATGACCTAATGCGAAAAGCTGGATTAAAATTACTACAGCTTTTAGTTACACAATTTCAAGAAAAAGTTTTCACAACTCAGGAAGCTTTTATTGTCCTAGACGTAGCCATCTTGCGTAACAAGGATCAGAAAGCTGTTTAAATTAGCAGCTGCATTTGCAGCCTCAGGACACAATGCAAAACAAAGTCTTTGAGTATCCACGTAACCTAGAATAAAGCTACACTGCTTACATTACTGATGTTGACTGGACAGGGTTAAACCACAGTTTTAAACAGCTCACAAAATACAAGCTAATTTTAACTTCATTCTTTCCCTCCCCACAATTGCCAGAAAAACTTCCGCACAGAATTTCGGACACCATGTCTCATCCTGAGTAGCCTTCAAAACAGGGAACGGGAAGGAGGAGATGACAACAGTTCTCTAATGACGGCTGTAAGTCCTAATAACATACAAGAGAAGAGACCTATGAACAGATTCCCAGTTCAAGTTCACTTCTTACTGAAAAGTGATGCATTTCAGAAAAAAACAACTGACAAATCACATCAGCATGGGCAAATAATGAATATGTTGCAATTACTGGGTTGCAGTCAGTGATGTGCGGATGACGACAGCCACGCCACACTATGCTCAGAAGAGAGGGAAGGAAGCAAGAAAGACTGACTGTACCCTTAAGCCCTGCTTGTTGGGCCAGACCAGATTACATGACACAGGGGTGTTCTTCAGTTCAAAGGTTCACAAGAAGGTTGTGAAATCTCCCTTGACAACTTCCAGAAAGAAAAGCATGCTTGAGAAATACCCAACTGCCCCAGTTTCTCTCCCCAGCTAAGAAACTCATAGGAAACCTTTGTGTAATGTATTGACACCAAAAAATTCCAGTTGCTTCTCATATAACCCAGACTGGCAATAAGAAAACGCACCGACAAAGGTAGAAGCCTCTGCTTTCCTAGGTTTAAAGAAAAAGATACAGAAAACAGCCCTGCAATTCTCCCTTTCTTTGGAAAATGACAGAAAATCACCCTAGAGCAGGAGCTGTTCAGCATCATCAGAGCAGGAGGGGTAACTTCAGCTGGTCCCCCCCGGCTTCCAGGTATTTCCTACTAGTATAATCCAAACCAATCCCCAGGACTCACCCTGCTTTTCCTACCATCGCACACCTCTGTTCCCGTACAACTCTCTCACAAAGGAGCCTTGTAAAATATTTCTTTCTTCAGAATCCTATACATACTTATCAGAAGTACAGTAAAACTTCATTTTATGAATGAGGAAGAACATCCAGACCCAGTATTTTGTTTGTAAAACTTACTTCTTTTTTTAACCTGTCTTCATATCTAAGAAGGGTAACAGTTTCATGTAACTGAAGGAGAAATGTTAGGATGTATCAGGTTCCATGAGGACACTGTTTGTGCAGGACATGTTCCATAGTTAGACAATCTTGGAAATAAGATGTAGAACAATTTGAAAGGATTTAATAATAATTTAAAAAAAAAGATTGGGAATTAACCTGCTGTCCCATGTCAGTATTGCCTTTACTCTTGATGGCTATTAGAACAGCCTTACTGCTTTTCCTACTGCTCTTACGTCTGTCTAGAGGCATTTGGACACACGCTTTACCTCTGAAGTAGCAGTGAGCACAGCCATCAGTTCTGAAGCCAAGAGGGCAAACTACAAAACTCAGTGGGCATTTTCATTCGAAAATACCTGCAATTATGGCACCAAAGGCTTTAACCAAACAGCTTAAGTGAGTATCGGTGTGAAAAACACCCTTTTGTGAACTTGAAACCAGAAGCACTGGAAAAGCATTCTCACCTGAACTGTAATCTTTCAGTCGCAAGTCCTTCACCGGTGTCCCATCAGGCCCTCGGAAGGCATTGAGAATCTACGGGGAAACCAAGATCCACTTCAGCCTCCAAAATAAAACCTCAGAAAGTGAAGCCCTTGATAACATACATTTCTCTTTCCCCAAGACTTCTTTTTTTTCTAGGTTAACTCTGTTACAAACTGACACACTTTTCCCATTAAGTTCCTGCAGTACCTGAGAACCGTTTATTGAGTTTTGGGAAGTATTTTGGGGTTTTAAGTAAGAGCACCATTTCCACCAGAATTCAACTGCACAAAGGTTTGTCATGCTTGTTTCAGCCAGACAGTTAACTGCCTTTAAGAAAACCAATGGGCATGGGGTGACTGTTCTGAGTTTTATCATCCTCCAATGGACAAAGTCTCTGCCATGAGTTCCCAGGATCAAGCCTCAGCAGCTCTGATCTTCACAGCTAACCCCAGCAAAAACTGGTGTGTGTACATGTTCTCATGTCTGCAACTGCACCAAAAAAGGTCCTAATTCAAAGTGGAAGCTTTTGGAAAGGGAGCTTCTTTCACCTTGTAGCCTAGATTTTATTTTTTTTAACTAAGATCAGCAGTAGCAGCAGACATATTTTCCAACTTCATAAGAACTCATTTAAGCGATTTCAGGTAATTAAGAAGGAACGAGTGCACTCAAAGACACGACGCCTTCTGGGCCCAAAATATAACAACAACATAGCAACAATATTTGGTATATATAAAGCCAAGCTGGAAGTAAGGCATGTTAAAAAGAGTCTGGAGTCAAGGCTTTTAGCCACCAACACCCCAGACATGACTGCAGAAAAACTCATCACTTCCAGACCCCCTAAACACCAGAATGACATTGCAATCACTTCTAAATCTGGACTTTCCCTGGGCAAAATGACCAGACCCTCTGAACTACATTAAGCAGGTTTAAAAATGGTACTTTCAGAAACCCTTGACACAGGTTTTTGGATTAAAACCATCCCACTTACATCATCCTTTGTGGCAGTTTCAGGCACTCCTCCTAGCCGAATGAGCTTGCTGGGCTTCACATATTTGGGACAGGTCCGGTAATCTTGGTCCTTGAGTTCACATAATCGAGATGGGTTTTACAAATGAGAGATGCTGGCTCACAAGGTACACAAACAGTAACAAAACAAAGCGGGGTGTAATTCAGAGGCAAAGGCCCATAAGCAGACTGGCTCACATCTTTAACCACAGCACTGTTTAAGATCCAGAGAGCTCTGGAGGACTAGCGATACTAGCTTCATGTGCTCATTGAGCTGTACAATGAGATCTAGGTCCAGGAAAATAAAATAGCCAAATCACCTCTCTCTGCTTTCCAGAGTGGTAGATTCAAATCCAATAGTAGTTATTAACTCATTAGTTACCATTACCTTCAGATTTCAAAGTTAACTCTGAAGGAAAACAAAGCACGCATGAGAACAGCTGTACTGCTCTACAAAGGGCCATCCCAGCCAGCAGCCTCTCTCTGGTAGTGCTCATAAGCAATGTTCAGCAGAAAATAAGGAAATAAGTTCTTCTATGTAGTACTTCCCCCAACACCCTCCCTCTGGTCATTTTCAGCTTGGGGACTTTCTGAACCAAATCTGGTTCTATGTATTCAGCAATTCTAAACTGCTATCTTACATTTCTCTTGAGAAGAAGGTATTTCTGAGATAGAAAGGTGCCCATTAAAACAACCCAGAGCATGAGGATGATCTCAGAGGAGGACAGTGAGTTAGGATAGAACTGAAGTGATGGGATATGAACAGAAGGCTCCTTCACAGTTCCTTCCATTCTTCAGCCAACACGCATTTAACAGAAACATTAAGTGACAAAACCACGTACCTGAAGGCTTTTATAGGGCCTAGAATCTTTGTTGGGTTTTCCTTCTGAAAAGGACTTGCCGTGTTCATAATCAAACATCTGATGCCCTGGCAACCGGTGATCCACATCGCGATACTCCATGTTTCGGTAGTCAGTATCTTGCCTTCCAAGGAAATCCAGGTCACCTTCACCCTTTAACCCAAGATCAGCATCGGATCTTTGCTGCTCCCCCCCAGAAAGCTGCTGCTGTTGCTGCTTGTTAGCAAAGGTCTGAGGTTGCTCCTCTTGGTCCTGAAGAGCAGGAAGAGGTCCGCGACTATTTTGGAAATTGTGTGAAGTGTCATCTTCAAGACTCAGTCCAAGGGATTCCTCTTCTTTGGGTGGTGCTTCTGAATGCTGAAATTCTCCTTTCTGGCTACCAAAGGGAGTTCTATCTAGACCAAGTGCAGACTCCTCTCTCTTGCTGGTGCTCAAACCAGAGCCCTCTCTTTCTGCTAAAGGTGCGGCAGATTGGTTGCACCTAAAATCTACAAGACTTTGATCCACAGGAGGCATTTCCCTATCTGAAAATTCCATAGGAGGAGCCACATCTCTGCTCCTAAAATCCTGATCAGACCGGGACCTGTGCCTATTTCTGAAGTCTGAGGATGGTGCATTTCTGTTTCTGAAGTCAAAATCAGAGGTGCCCACACCTCTGAAGTCCAAATCAGGTACATCCCTATTTCTGAAGTCTGAATAGGAATGCTCTCTGCCCCTGTAGTCTAACTCGGACACATCTCTTGCCCTGAAGTCCGAATGAGATCCATCTCGACCTCTAAAGTCCAGATCAAAAGACCCTCTTCCCCTGAAGTCTGATGGAGGTTCATCTCTGCCCCTGTAATCCATATTATGTGCTTCCCTATCCCTGTAGTTCATACGGAATGTCTCCCTGTTCCTGTAGTCCACTGGAGGAACGTCCCCACCCCTGAAGTCCATAGGTGGCCCTTCTCTCTCCCGGAAGTCTCCAGAGTACATATCCCTGCCCCTATACTCAGAAGAGGGTGGCTCCCTACCTCTGAAATCCATCTGAGACTCATCCCTGCCCTGGAAGTCAGATGGCGGGAAATCTCTGCCCCTGAAATCATGGTGGCCCTCCCCGCCTCTGAAGTCACTACGTGGTCCATCTCTAGCTCCAAAGCTGAAAGAAGGTTCCTCTCTGTTGGCAAACTGAGGATTGAGGAGGCCTGTGAGTGCCTGGATATCAAAAGGAAGTGATTCTCTGCCAGAGAAGTTGCCAGAGTGTCTTTCTTGAGCAAGACTATCAAGGGAAGGAGGATATTCCCTGTTCCACCCGGGAGCAAACCTTTCTTCTTGGCTCCCACTGTAGAAATAAAGACAGTATTATTCATAACGTGCTTAGAGTCTCAAATCTACACAGCAGCACATTCTTCTCTAAACTTTTATAGAGTTGTGTAACAGTCTAAGATCCGCAGAAGATATTGATGTTTGGCAGTTTAAGATGAGGCAGCATACGACAGATGTGAGAAAGTAAACTTGGGTGCTCCCATTTCAGCACAATTTCCAGAAGCACTCAACAGGGAATACCTGCAATATTAATGGGTTAATGATGGCAGCAATCCACATAGTCCTGCACTGCACAGCTCTGCAGCTGTTCCTGGTTCCACCAGCTGGTGTGTTTGTTCCTTAGCATCACCAGCACACACCTGAAAGGAACCACTTGAGCTTAAGCTCTCTGGGCAGTATCACAAACTGCTACCTTAACACATCACCCTGAGGCACACAAAAGCAGAGGTTACCAAACATGCTCTAGGAACGTACTACAGAGACTCATTTACGCTTCCTTGTGCTGGAGTCTGAACTGGCAAAATGCTGAAAGCCACCAGTTCAGAATTTGAGGATGCCTCACAGGACTATGGCAACAGTCAAAGTTTCAGATGATCCTGTGCTCGTGCCTCCAGACTGGCTGCATCACTCCAAGTTTACAACACTGTAGCTATGGTCTCTCCTGATATTTGCATAAAACCACTCAGGAAGAGGTTTCCTCTTAAGACAGTTTTTCAAAACCCCATGAAGTTTTTATTTTTTTGAGATGGAGCTACCTGATTTTTCATCTAAGCAAGACTCCAATACATTTTTTAAAAAACAGAATAATTAAATATCAACACATTTTTAAATAACACCAAATGCTACCCAAATCAGTGGACATTTCCTTAGCAACTACAGCAAGTCATGTTCTTTGAGTTTCTCTGCAGAATCACTCACCAACAGAATGCAAGGTGACATCTGCACAATTAATCAAACCATATACATACTTCCTAAGCTACACGCCCACTTCACCACTGTATAGAACAGTAATTAAAATTTGGTTCAAGGTCAGAATTCCCCACCCAATACAGTAACGAATGATACCAATAAAGTCCACCTAAAAAACAGCAGAACAGCACTACTGATATCATCACAGAACACAATCACGCTCCTATCAACACCATAAAGACATGTTCGGGAAGACACTGGTTTTCATAGATCAGCTGTCATCACCTTTCTCAACACAGCTGAACAATTATTTAAAGTATTCTTGTTGCAGAAATCTAAGATATGCCATGAGGAAGTACCTTTATCACGCTGCTATTCAAGTAACAGAGGTGGATGTGTACGCAAAGGATGAAAGAATTACGCACAGAGGAACACCCTAGCTCTTGGTGCCTCCGTTTGTGTTTGTTTGTTTTTTAATACCCAGAGCCCCCTTGCAAACAGAGGGCCTAGTAACAACCAAAGGAATATAAACGAAGAAAAACATTAATGCTGTGCAGGTCCAGTTGCATACGATCTTTAAAACAGTTCCAGTGACATTCGAAACTGCATTATGAAGGAGCACAGACAAGAACATGGGGATACATGGCCTACTTAACGTCATGGAGAGAAACAAACTCTCAAAGTTTGTTTCTCTGGGGTGGAAAAGGAACAGAAATACTAAAAGTAGCTGTTGTTAAAAAAAAGAAATGAAAAAACTTCACAGAAATTCAGAAAGCTACACTGTCACTTAACTTGCCTATCCTTTGGCAATCACACCCAGCTCCACACAGACCTCAGAACTTTCAGCAAAATACTCTGCTTAAGGGAGGACGTGCAGAAATCTTGACAAACAGAAAGTTCTTAAGAACTGTATTTAAGAATGTTGCTGAAACAAACTGTACATTCAAATGCTTACCGAAAAGACCCCATTCTGTTGCCTTGTCGATGGTCTCCCCACATTTTGATCTTGTCTGGTAGGTTTCCAGAAAAGGATAATTCCCTTTAACAACACCAGTACAGCACAACCTGTTGAATAAATAACGTGACAATAAGCTGCAAGGCAAAGACACACCGCATACGAAAAACACTGCTGGTTAAGGGAAGCAGCGAGTGGAACGCCTGAACAGGAGCCATAAATACACAAGACCTCACTGAGGCATGAATGAATTTATTGTTGTGTTTCTCCATGTTCAAATTTGCAACTTCCAAAATCAAACTGTCAATATGGACGGGCAAACAATTTGATATCTGCTTTGATTAACATAAAGCTTTCTAACATACTGTGCTGTCTGACACTATCGGGAGTGCAGCTAGAAATGTGAGAACACCACAATCTATAAACAAGGACCATTGCTGAACAACAGTTTGCGATTAATATTTAATCCAAACTATTTTTGCCAAAAGCTCTTTGCTGTTTAAGGAAACAATCACTACTATTGGTCTGCTATGCTTACTCTGCCCTCAAAAGTCTGTAGATAGCAAGAGTAGGCTTTGCCAATCAATCATTCCAGGCACTGTTCTCCAACGCTGCCTTCACCAAGCTGAGCGCCACAAATAACACTTGCCTCAATAGAGATCTAAAATTTCATCCGCTTCCTCCCACCAGCAGAGAAGGTGAGGATTTCCTGGTGATTGCCAAAGTCAGGACTTGAAACAGGAAGTACTTCCCTCTTTCCAAACAAAAAAAGGTTGCAGCAGAGCAACCTGCTAGCAGGTAGCAAACTGCTGTGGCTACTCCAGCCGCGGTGGTTCAGGGGGGGGCTGCTGTGCCACCAGGCCAGGGTTAGGAGACCTGGGGCTCGCTCACTGCTGCAAAGCAGCTCAAAGCAGGATTAAGCTAACTGCAGCGGTTGGGTGGGACAGCAGACAGTACAGACAGTCACTGCCAGGCCTGGCTAGAGCAGCTCATGTCGAAGAAAAGCACACGAGATCCTGGTTCTTCCCGCTTCCAAAGGTCAGCAGTGCCATGTGGGCGGCAGTCAAAAGAGCAGGTTACAACGTGACAGCAGGGAGCGAGCCCAGATGCCACCTGTGCCAAGGAGCCAAAGGGAGCTGCCCTGCCGGGAGGGAGCACCCGCTCCTGCGAGGTCCGTCACCAGCCAGCAAACACTCCTGTGGGAGCCGGGAACGGCAAGGCCAGGCAGGCCTCCGAGCGCTGACCACCCTGATCCACCCGCCGTAACAGCATTTCTAAAGACAGGCTCATTCAACCGGCCACTCAAGCCCGAGAGCACTGGTCTGCTCCTGTTTCACATAGGGCTTGATGCAGCAAGCACCTCCCCGGTCCCAAGGATTTCCTCCACAAGCTCCACCATAATTTTTTCTCAGAGGTGAATTCAAGAGAACTGACACTGCACCCTCCACAGAGAGGGCAGGCAAACGGAGATGGCTATGGCAGTCATCACTACGGTTGGCTTTCATCAGCCATTTCTTTTCTCTATGATCTTTTGCAGCCTGCAGACATCTGCAGACCTGGTGTTTCCTGTTCTTCCCTTCTGGACTTGCTCCCACACTCCAGTACTCATTAAGTCAACAAGCTTACTGATGCTCAAAAAACCCCAAATCCCTTGCCAGCTGGGAACTGTTTGGACATAATATTCAAATTATCAAACATGGAAAATAATACCATGGGACTGATATCAGGCCTGGCAGAGATCCGCTGAGCCATGCAGCAGCATCCACAAGTATGAGGTCACGGCTCAATAACACAGGCAGCAGCACTGGCTCCGACTGCCCCTGTCAGCCCGATACGATTTGCTCCCACCACTCTGCCTGTGGCAGTGCGCAACGTGTTAGCTGTGCCAGCTTGTGCTTTTCTGGGTCTGCACCACGGGTGACCCTCTGAAATCAGTTACATTTAACCCAGGCCATTTCAGCAATACAGTTTACTACACAACCCCACAAAACAAGGTGACAGCAAACTGCAGGACAGGGACAGAAACTTCTTAGACTGGCTTCCACCGATGGCAAGCTCTCCTGAAGGTACACCCTGCTACAACTGCTCCAAAAGACACACACGGTGATGAGACACCATCAGGATTCACCCTTCTGCCGCAGGCAGGCAATGCCAGCTCAGCTCCCACCTCCCTGCTCGCAGGCAGATGCTGGGAGACAGGTCAGTGTGAGTAAGGCTGTTTGCCACAGACACACCAACAGAGCCTGGGGCTGGGGCCAGGCCAACAGCAAAGCGCAGCAAAAATCCACCCTCAAGCACTGGGAATTGTGCACCCATTGCTTCTGCCACCGTTCAGCCACAAGCCCGCATCTGAGGGAGATGGCACCAAAGGATGTTCCAGTGTGACACAGGAACGCAGCTGCAGAAACCACAGCCTCTTTTAAGACAATAATTAGCCGTTACAATTATACTGACTATTCCGGAGGGCTGATATGCATCCTTAAAGTATGCACTCTATCACCCCCCTCCTCTCCCAGCTGGCTCCATTTCCTGGTGGCAAAGCCCCAGCTCCAGTGAGGACACAGAGGGTTCATCTCAAAGGAGGAGAAGCTCTTAGTTCCTCCAACAACCAGAGGTCCCGCAGCCCTCCCAGGAGAAACTGATGGAGCTCTGGATGCCCCATGGCAATTCCAGCCAAGGACTTCCTCAGGACCGTACCGCAGCCCTCCCCGCACACCCCCAGGCAGCCTAGCGCCAAGCACTGCCACGCAGGGGACACTCCTGAATCCACTTGCCAAGCTGCACATGCCAAGCCTGACAGCAGACTCTTTTGGATCTCTCATTCAATTTACATCATGCTATGGTAAAATAATGGCATTGTAAATCAGAACTGTGCAACTGAGCCAGACTAAGAAGCTGGCCTTCTTAAGCAGTAATTAAAGACTTCTGGCAAGGGACAGAGTGAGGAATGCCAGCACAGACCTCGAGCATCTCCTCATCAACTTACACCCAACTTTGCATCTTGTTTTCCAAATCTGGGCAGAAAGAGGAGAAACTGGTGATGGATTAGGCAAGGTGAAGTTTCAAAGAGAAGCTATTTTCAGAAAAATACTTCAATACTCACAGCTTCCCTTCAAACAGCTTTTGCCAATGCTGCCAGACTTGGTATTTATAGACCGTGAGGAAATCAAACACATAACTACACACAAGACTATGCTCAAAGAACAGAGGAAGCTATTTGCTGTGAAACAACTCTGTGCTCGGTAAAGTTTTTGTTAGGTTAAAGAAAGGAAAAACCTGTGTGAAATTCAAGTATTACAAGGAGTGCAAAAGAAAATGTTTCCCCAGCCTACAGAAGCTGCAAGTAGCCAGGAACGCCTGCTATTTCCCATATTAAAGTTGAAGATGTTTAATCCAGAAATGAAGAAATATCAAAACCGTGTCATTCAAGTTTGAAAGCAAAGGGAGAAAGCACCATTTCAGCTCTCCTGGATTTTTGACTGAAGGTTTTTGCCTCAAAAGGGGATGTGTGTACTTTTCAGCTGCATGCTGCTTGTATTAGAAACAATTCAGTGAATTTCTAAACCCCCCACACCCCTTACCACTCTGATCTTGCCTATCCCAAAGGACTTCATGAGTGCATTCCCAAACAGGGAGGGTTGGGAGAGACTTTCACACCACCGCCGCCCTGCTGGGACAGGAAAGTGGATTCCTCCTTCAGCAGTACTTCCAAAAGCAACACCACACACCAGCAACAACACCAAACTCTTGTGGTGCTAATTATTTTGAAAAACAAAACATGAGAAGTCACCGCTTGACAACCACCGCATCACCAGCCTCCAGCACGAGCCACGCCCACCTTGCCTCCACCTAAGCCTTTATTTACAGCCCAAAATCCCATTCAGCCCATCACCAGGCATTACTATCACCTAACGCACTCCCAGCGACAGCGACACCTCTCCCCACATCTAGCACGAGTGCAGCCTGCTTTTTTGTCCATCCTTCCAGAAACGCAAGCGTTCGGAGGCGCATTCCACAGAACCACGCAGACGCAGTGGGACAGAATTCCGTACTCAGACCAGGGTCTTGGAATAACACGGACATGCCCAGAAACACCCCAAACACTGACAGCGACACAGGCGGCAGGCCCCAGCGCTCGGCACGGCCACGCCGAGCAACCAGTGACGGGGCTGCCCCAGCCAGGGCCTATCACAGCCCTCACAGCCCCCAGCCTCGGCCTATCCCTCCGCCCCGGGTGACCCCAACAGGACACCCTTCCCCCCCATCGCCACGGGTCCCACCGGGGGAACCCCCGGCTCCTCCATCCCAAGCAGCCCCTGGGAAACGGCCCTCCACACACTCTTCTCTCCTGGGAAGCCCCCCAGGAGGGCACCCCCCACTCCCAGGGAGCCCCATGTGT
>WKFP01013541.1:328142-350975 GCA_011057875.1 Pterocles orientalis | reverse complement strand
CACGGGAGCCCCCCTTATCTCAGGGGACACCCCAGAAACACCCCCTCCTCGCTTCCCCGTCCCAGGCGGCCCTACGGGAGGTTCTGCCCCGCTGCCGTAGCCCTGGAGCCGCCCCCGATCCGCTTCCCCGGCGGCCTCAGGCCAGACCCCGCACCCGCAAGCCCCGCCCGCCTCCGCCAAACCGGGCGGCCCCCCCGCGCCGCACAGCCCACGGCCACCGCTCCCCCGGTGGGGCTACGGGCGAGCCGGCGGGGCTGGCCACCCCTCACCTCCTCCGCCGCCACCACTCCCGCCGCGCCAGGCCCAGCGCGACCACGGCGAGAAGCCGGAAGTTCCGCTGCCCCCGCCGCCGCGGTGCACTGTGGGAAGCGCGCTGTCCTGTCCCGCCCCGCCCGCCGCCGCACTACCGCTCCCGCCATGCCCTGCGCTGGCAGCGCTACGGGCGGACTCCACTTCCCAGCATACTCCGCGCGGCGCGCGGGGGCTGTCGGAACTTGTAGTCCCGGCGGGGCTGTGCAGCAGCGGCGGGGAGCGGGTGCTGCCTACAACTCCCGTGGCTCCGCGGGGCTGCCGCCCGACCTTGGGGCGGTGGGGCCCGGCCCGGGCAGGCCAGGCCGCGGGGGGCGGGTCCCGGCGGGGCGCCGGGGCGGGGTGCCGCGATGCCGGGAGCAGGGTCGGGGACAGGGACAGGGACAGGGCGGGAGGCGGCAGCCTGCTGCCGGCGTCGTCCCCCCCGCCCCGCCTAGGCCGTGCCGGGGGGTGCCGGGCGGCCCCCGCCGCAGCCGCGCTCCGCCGCGACGCTCGCCCGGGCCGCCGGCGCCAACGGGAGGAGCCGGGGAGGTCGGTACCCTGAGCGTTGTCCTTCGGCGCTGCGGGGGGTCCCGGGTCTGGGCGCTTATCCCGGTGCCCCGGGAGCGGTGACCCCCCCCGGGCGGTGCAGGGACGAGGACGGGCCGCCGCGGGGGTCCCGGGGAGACCCTCACCGGGGGACTGCGGGGAAGGGTGGCAGGCGGGCAGCGGTGCAGCCCGGAGGGGAAGGGCTCGGCGAGGACGGGGCCCTGACCCGCAGCCCGGCACCTGCCCGGGCGGTTGGGGTGTCCCAGGCTCTGGGGGACCGGCTCCAGCCCCCGGTGCGGCATTACCGGCGGGGGAGGGTCTGGCTCCCCGGGAACAGGAGGTTCCATGGAGCAGGGGGTGAAGCCGCGGTTCCACCAGCCTCCCCCCCCGGCTGGGTTCAGAGGCACAGCGTCGCAGCCAGCCCGCTGCTGTTTGGCCTGCGTGCGTGTGTTTGCTTTTGGGGTGTTTTCCCTGGGGGCAGGACGGGAGGCGGGCTGGCAGCAGGGCCAGGCCCTGCCCAGGGGAGCTGACCCCGCGCAGGGGCTGGAGAGGGCACCCTGCTCCCGGGGGACTGTCGGAGTTGCTGTGCCTGCAGGAGGAGCGTCACCAGGCTGGTCTCATCTCAGCTACCTAATCCCAGACATGGGGGGCCATAAAACCCACCCTTTGCAAACAGGAGGCCTCTGGGATCGGCTGGCCGGACCAGCGCCAGCCCCGTCCGGGGCCAGCTCACTACCGGGACAGGGCAGGGGAAGGCTGAGCAGCTTTCCCAGTGCTCAGGGGAAATTGAGGCCAAGCCTGGATGAAAGGTGCCGGGGCCAGGAGGTTGCAGGGAGCTGGGGCCACAAGAGGGAGGAAATCCCGCCAGATTAGAGCAGCTTTCCTGATGTCTCACAAGGGCTCCATGCTGCCGTGCTGAGCCAGCAGGATTGGGCCGATGCTGGCACAGCCCCGCTCGAGAGCGGAGTGTTTCGGGATCCGTGTTGCAGGTGAGGGAACAGCGGGGTGATGCTGTGGGTTGCACACAGGTCCTGCCCCGAGGAATGGCTGCGGATGTCCACAAGAAGAAAAGCTGGGAAGTGCCCAATGGGTCCCTGGCGCCAGGAGATGGGCAGCACGCGGAGCGGTCCGAAAGCCCCACGCCAGGGCTGGCGCAGGGGACAGAGCCAGGTACGGGGCAGAGCTTGCCACGGGGGTAAGCGAGGGGGAAAAGCAGCTCCTCCTTACGTATGTTGGACCCTCCTCAGCCCCATGGGCAGGGGAAGACAGGCCCATTGGTGATCCCTCACTGGCAGGACCCACGCCTTGGGTGCCATGGGATGGGGGGAGGAGAACAGGGCCCTCCCTGTGACCCCGTCTCTTTTCGACCCTCCATCCACCCTCTGTGTCAGCGTGGGGGCAGGTGGGTGGGTGCTGCACGCTCTGTTGTTCCCAGGGGCAGGCCAGGAGGGAGCCATGTTCGTGCACACCCGCTCCTACGAGGACTTGACGAGTCCCGAGGACGGGACAGCCACAGTGCGGAGCCCGGAGGAGGGGCAGGGGGAACCGACCGAGCCGACCAGCATGGAGCAGATCAGCAAGGACTTCAGCGAGCTGAGCACGCAGCTCACAGGCATGGCCCTCGACCTGGACGAGGAGATGAAGCCGAGCAAGGAGGGGAAGCTGGAGCCATCCCCGCAGACCACCCGCCGTGAGTCTGTGCTGTCTGGCAAGGAGGAGGAGGATGTGACCATGGATGCCTGGCGCATGCACCGGAAGCACGTCTTTGTACTGAGCGAGGCGGGCAAGCCCGTGTACTCCCGCTACGGCTCTGAGGAGGCCCTCTCCAGCACCATGGGCGTCATGATGGCCTTGGTGTCCTTCCTGGAGGCTGAGAAAAATGCCATCCGGTCCATCCACGCAGGTACTGCCCTGGGGGGGAGTGGGACAGGGGGGTGTCATGTCCTGCCTGGTCGTGCCCCTGCCATGGGCCACGTTAGCTGTCCCCAGGGGCAGATGGGTTGCTTGGGGGAGAGGCTGCAGCCTGGCTCCCCCTTGCAGCCTTGGGGAGCCAGGCTTACAGCTCTGTCCCTGGCCCCACCCTGGGGAACTCCCTCCCAAGCAGATGGCTACAAGGTGGTCTTTGTGCGGAGGAGCCCGCTGGTGCTGGTGGCAGTTGCGCGGACCCAGCAGTCGGAGCAGGAGATTGCCCACGAGCTGCTCTACATCTACTACCAGATCCTGAGCCTGCTCACCTGGACCCAGCTCAACCACATCTTCCAGCAGAAGCAGAACTATGACCTGCGCAGGCTCTTGGCCGGCTCCGAGCGCATCACTGACAACCTGCTGGACCTCATGGCCCACGACCCCAGCTTCCTCATGGGCGCCGTGCGCTGCCTGCCCCTGGCTGCCAGTGTCCGGGATGCCGTCAGCACCAGCCTCCAGCAGGCCAAGGCCAAGAGCCTGGTCTTCTCCATCCTGCTGTCAGGGAACCAGCTGGTGTCTCTCGTGCGGAAGAAGGATCAGTTCCTCCACCCCATTGACCTCCATCTGCTCTTCAACCTCATCAGCTCTTCTTCCTCCTTCCGGGAGGGTGAAGCCTGGACTCCCATTTGCCTCCCCAAGTTCAACTCCAGTGGCTTCTTCCATGCCCACATCTCCTACCTGGAGCAGGAGATGGACCTGTGCCTCCTGCTGGTCTCCACCGACCGTGAGGACTTCTTCACCGTCTCCGACTGTAAGCGGCGCTTCCAGGAGCGCCTGCGGCGGCGGGGGGTGCACCACGCTCTGCAGGAGGCCCTGCGCACCCCCTTCTACAGCGTCACCCAGGTGGGCATCCCCGACCTCCGGCACTTCATCTACAAGTCCAAGAGCTCTGGGCTCTTCACCAGGTGGGTCGAGGCTGTGGCGTGAGGCATGGGGCAAGCCTTCTCCACGAATCCCCTTCTCCTGGGGGGCTAACAGGGCGCTGTGTTCCTGCAGCCCCGAGATTGAGGCACCCTACGTGCGGGAGGAGGAAAAGGAGAGGCTCTTGGGGCTCTACCAGTACCTCCACAGCCGGGCTCACAACTCTTCGCGCCCTCTGAAGAACATCTACTTCACGGGCCCCCGGGAGAACCTCCTGGCTTGGGTAAGGGCTGTCTGCGGGGTTTGGGGGAGCCCATCTTCTCCAGCCCCATGGTGGGGGGGTAGGTGGCACAACACAGCACTTGCTCCGTGGTCCCTAGGGTGGCCCCCAGCTTGTGCACAGTCCTTTTAGGGGCCAGGCTGTCCCCGCACACCCCTGTGCCAGGAGTGACCGGCAGGGATAGCAGCGGGGGCTGGCGAACACAGGGCCATGTGCTGTTGTGAACTCCCCAGTGCTGCAAAGAAAACCCACTCTGGGAGCAAACCCCAGTTTCCCCACTTCTGAGCAAACCAGGTGTCACGCGTTTAGGGTACCCCGCTGCCAGCCTGTATCCCTGTGCTGGAGCCCCTGTGCTGGTGCCCATTCCCAGTAGCCCGTGGGGGGAAGATGCCGTGCCAGCCCCAAGTGGGGCACAGATGTGTGCCCTGCATGTAACCTGCTTTTTCACGCAGGTGACCAGCGCCTTCGAGCTCTACATTTGCTACAGTCCCCTGGGGACCAAGGCCGGTGCCATCAGTGCTGTCAACAAGCTCATGAAGTGGATCCGCAAGGAGGAAGACCGACTCTTCATCCTTACGCCCCAGACGTACTGACGAGCATTGCCCAGGGTGTGGTGCCAGCTGGGGGAGCCCCTGCTGTGCTGGGGAGCCCATCTCTGGGGAAGCCCGGGCCATGAGTCCAGGGGAGAGGGCATGGTGGGACCCTGCAGCATGGGGAAACCCACCCGTAACACTGTCCCCCCTGGGTGTTAGAGATGGAACGCCCAGCTGCCTGGGGAAGGGGCAAGCAGGACTTTTTCTCCTCTGCAGGCAGTGGCCCCCAGCTGGGGGGGCTGCCCTTCCTCTGCAGCCCCCAGCTCCATCCCTCATTATGGGGATCCTGGAGCGGGGCTATGGAACCCCAGGCTGCTGGAGGGGAGCTGAGCCCATGGGTTGTGTCCATGGGTGCCCTGCGCCCTCCTCTCTGACATCCTGTGGCTGTGCCATGGGTGGAGGTCCCCAGGGGAGACGTGGCAGCACTTGCCAGACCCCTGTGCTGCTGTGCCCACAGAGGGTGGGTGACACCACCCAGGTGGGGGACAGGGCTGGCCCAGAGCAAGCACTGCTCCTCTCCCTGCCCTGGGGGAGCCGGACCCCCAGTGCCAGGCAGCCCCTGGCTGTCCCAGAGCCCTGCCTCCCAAGTTTACCCCCTTAGCGTCTGCGTGTGCCCAGACCCTTCCCACCATGGCTGTGAGAAGGATGTCCCTGGGATGCTGGCATGCAGGGGGGGGTCATCCTGCCCCGGCTGGGACAGTGGAATCCTGCCCACCTCCCCACGAGGGACAGAGGGCAGCCCCAGAGAGACTCGGGGTACCAGGGTGCCCATCGGGGTGCTTGTGGGCTCACAGTGCTGGCTCCTGGGCAGCATACCCTAAAAAGGGGCAGCTTAAGAGTAGCCCCCTCGAAACCCCCCAAACCCAGCCCCTCGAGCCAGCTACTCTGAGGTTGCTGTGCAGGGGCTGCCTGCCCCCCTGGCCATCACAGGCACTGGTGTGGGGCTGAGCACCTGCGAACACCACTGCATGCTGGGCACGGCAGGACCCCACGTTTTAGGGCTGGCTGCCAAGCGCTGGGGTGGGTATTGGAGGGGCAGAGCCACCGGGGTGGCACCAAGACCCGGAGAGAGCAGGGAAGGACCTGGCAGAGCCAGCGCAGGGACTCTGCTCCCGTATTTATGCTCCTGCCAGAGTGTAGTCGCTTGTCTTTGCTCATAAACATTATCTGGACCCCCAGTCTTGTCACGTTCGTGGGTGTGAGTTTGTTCCGAGCTTGGGTACGGTGCGATCCAGCCTCCAGGACTGGTTGGGACTGGGAGAAAGACACTGGGGAGAGGGGCAAGGGCATCTGGGGCTGAGCGGGCGGGAGACAGCGCTGGCCGGAGGGTGGGAGAGGCGAGCTGGCCGGAATGGTGAAACCGAGTGGGAGCCATGCAGCCAGAGGAAGGAGCTGTTGGGCAAGGCGCGGGGCCAGCAAAACCGCTGAGCCTTGCACAACGTGGGGCAGGAGCCCGGTAGGGCTGACGTTGGCCAGGTGACGAGGGCAGAGGAGCCTGGTTTTGGCACGTTCGGCCCCTCCTGGGACCAAAGTTCTCCTGGCGGCACCCTGCTCGGCTGGAGGGAAGGGCTGTGTGTGCGGCTGGGACCCACAGCCCCAGGGCAACAGGGCCCTGGGAGGGTAAATCCCTGCGATACACCTGTACGGAAAAGGATCTTCCTCCATCCCCTGGAACAGCAGCGAGTCCCGGCAGTGCTGTCACCTCCTGCCACCACAGGTGGCCCTTGATGGGGGGGGGGAAGGGGCACAAGACAAAGAATGGGCACAACCAAAATAACCCCCACAGCGCCCCTCACAAAGCTGCAGCTGCCCCAGCCCCGCTCTTGCCCCCAACCTGAACATCCCCCCGCTGAGCCTGCCGAAGGCCCCGCCGGCCTGGGAGCGAGTTCCCAGTGTGGGTGGCGTCGGGGACACAGCGATTTTTGTGTGTCGGGGTGTCCACAGGCCGGGGCTGCTGGTGGCAGTGGGACCAGGGACTGAGGGACCAAAGTCTGCCAGCGTGCCTGGTCCCCCCCAGGCACCCCGGGATGCTGGCAGCTACCTCCCAGTCCCGGGGACCCTCTGACGGCCCCCGAGGCACTGCGCCAGCCCCACGGCTCTGTCCGGATCGGGCCCCCGGTGCTCACCCGCGTCCCCCGGGGGCACCGTGCCCACCCGCGCTTATCCCCTCCAGGCGCCCCGGGACTGCGTGTCCCCCGGGCTCCCTGTCCCCCCCGAGCACCCCCGTTCTCCCGGGCTGCGTATGCCGGTCCCGGCCCTGGGGTGGCCCCGCGGGGCCCGGGGTGAGGGACCGCCCCTCCCGTCCCCGCCCCGTCCCGTCCCGTTCCCGCCCCGGCCCGCCTGCCCCGGCCCCGCTCCGCCCGGCACGGCCCGGCACGGCCCGGCAGCGCCCAGGTGAGCTCCGCACCGGACCCAGCGGGGCGGCCCCGGGGAGGGCGGGCGGGGCAGCCGGACGCCACGGGGACCCCGGCTGGGGACCGCTCCCGGCCCGGGAGCTGGAGGGGGGGCAGCCCCGGAGGTACGTCAGGGTCGCTGTCCCTGGGGGCTGGCAGGGGACTTGGCCCAATCCCGCGGGGAACCCCGGTCCCCGTAGCTGTCCCGGAGGGCTGGCAGGGGTCCCTCAACCCCCGGGGTTCCTGGGTTCCTTGTCCCCGGGAGGTGGCAGTGGTCCCCATCCACTTCCCGGACCCCCGGCAGGGGTCCCCCAACCTCAGGGGGTCCTTGGGTTCCTTGTCCCCGGAGGGCTGGCGGGGTCCCCATTCCTGTCCCCGGAGGGGGCTCAGTGGGGTCATGCGGGGCAGGGATGTCCCCGGGGGACAGGGAAGGGTGTCTGGGAGCTGGCATCGGGCAGGATTGTCCCCCTGGCCGCAGGCAGCTTGGCTTCATCTCCTGCTTGCGGTGTTTGGGAAGAGGTTTGGTGGGGCTGATCCTACCCTGGCAGCACTCATTGTCATCTGGCCCCGGGGGACCCCAGCACCCCCTGTCCTCACCTAACTGCAGCAGGTAAAATCCTTTCTCCTTTATTTTGGCAGATGCAATGGTGACCCGTCCCCTATGTGTCCCAGCCCTGCTCGGTGCTGAGCCCCATCAATAACCCCACACCACGGCACCGTGCACCATGGGACTGTCACACCGTGTGTCCCTCTTGCTGGCCCTCACCCTGGCCCCGCTGGGTGCCAGCACCTGGCAGTGTCCCCGCATCCCGTACAGCTCCACCAGGAACTTCTCCGTCCCCTATGCGCTGCCCAGCCTGGACGCTGGCAGCCCCGTGCAGAACGTCGCCGTCTTTGCTGACTCCACTGGCCCTGCTGCCGTCTTTGTGGCCATTCGCAACCGCATCCTGCTGGTCACCCCCGAGCTGCGCCTGCGCTCCGTCCTCGTCACCGGCCCCGTGGGCAGCACGGAGTGCGAGATCTGCCGCCTGTGCCCGGTTGCTGCAGACAGCCTCGAGGACACGGACAACATCCTGCTACTGCTGGACCCGCTGGAGCCGTGGCTGTACAGCTGTGGCACGGCACGGCACGGGCTGTGCTACCAGCACCAGCTGAAGGTGCGGGACGGCGAGGTGACCATCTCCACCACACACTGCCTGTACTCGGCCACGGCCAACAGCCCCGTGTCCTGCCCCGACTGCGTGGCCAGCCCGCTGGGGACCAGTGCCACTGTGGTGGCCACCTCCTACGCCTCTTTATTCTACCTGGGCTCCACCATCAATAGCAGTGTGGCGGCGCAGTACAGCCCGCAGTCGGTGTCCGTCCGCAGGCTGAAGGGCACCTTGGATGGCTTTTCGGATGATTTCCAGTGGCTGACAGTGCTGCCGCGCTATCGAGACAACTACACCATCCACTACGTGCACTCCTTTGCAGCTGGGGACCACGTCTACTTCCTGACGGTGCAGCCGGAGCGGCCGGGCTCGGCGGCGTACCACACGCGCCTGGCACGCCTCAGCACCCACGAGCGTGACCTCCACCGCTACCGCGAGCTCGTCCTTGACTGCCGCTTCGAGTCCAAGCGCCGGCGGCGGCGCAGCAGCGAGGGGGATGCTGAGCGGGATGTTGCCTACAATGTGCTGCAGGCTGCCCACGCCGCCCGCCCTGGCACCCGCCTGGCCCGTGACCTTGGCATCAACGACACCGACACGGTGCTTTTCGGTGCCTTCGCCGAGAGCCGGCCCGAGAGCCGGGTGCCGCAGGAGAACTCAGCCGTGTGCGCCTTCCCCCTCCACCTGCTCAACCAGGCCATGGAGGAGGGCATGGAGAAGTGCTGCGGCACCAGGCACCCACCGCTGCTGCGGGGGCTCAGCTTCTTCCAGCCGATGCAGTACTGCCCGCACAACGTGAGTCCTGCGCCCCGTGCTGCGGCCGTCCCGGGGGTCTGGGGGTGGCTGGGGTGCAGGGAGGGGGTTTCAGGGTGCTGGGTAAAGCGGGGTGGGCTGGGGGTGGGTTGGGCAGGGAGATAGTGGCATCACCACAGTGTCAGCCCTGCCAGCTGCCCACCACCCGTTGCAAGGGCTGTGGAAACGCTGCACTGAGGAGGCAGGGTGCCAAAGGGGATCCAATCCGATCTGGGCACCCGATCTCTTGCCCAAGCTGGGTGCAGCAGGGACGTGCTCTGGCACATGGGTGCACCACCACTTGCTGTGGTGCCAAGCCTCCTCTCCTCGTCATGGCTTCCCCAGGGACCACCAGCTCCAACCCCTGCAGTGGCTGTCCCTGGCACTGGGATGTTGGTGAGCACCCTCTCCAGGCTGTTTATGTGCACGTGGGGGACAGGGAAGCTGCGGGGCCATGGTGCTCCCCGTGCTGGGGTGTGCGGGCGCCCAGCCACTCCCGCCGTGCTGCCCTGGCCCCGGGGCCGCCGCCTTCTCTGGGCAAATAAACCGCAGGCGGAAGCGCAGTTAGTCACCGGGGTTTCTTGGCTGCCGCAGCCGTGGGGCAGGAACGCTGTGTCCCAGCTACAAGCCCCAGCATGGCTGGGACCCCTCTGCAGGCAGGGTCCCAGCAAGCACCCGTGACACGGGTTTTGGCATTCTCAGACAGGCGTGGGGCGAGACGCAGCCAAGTCCCCTCCTCTTCCCACGCCAGAGCAGCCAGCTCACTGCCGTGACTCACACCGCCGGCATGGCAAGGCGGGAGGGGACCACCGCCCCCCAGCATCAGTGGAGGGCCAGTGGGGTCCCCACCAGGCGCCTGGAGTCCCTCTTCACCCCCAGCCTCCCGCTGAGCCCCAGGGGTTGGGGAGGGCTGGTTTTGGGGCACCCACCCTGCGGTGCCGGCACCGATAACCACATCCAGATGGGGCGGGAGGGGGTGGCAGGAACCAACGCTGCGCAGGGGCCATGGGAGGGGCTGCGGATGTGGGTTTTCCCCAAAAATTTTTGCAGCCTGGAGGGGAGTTTGGGCAATTGGACACTCCCCAAAATATCTCGTGGATGGAACTGGTGCCTATCCGCAAGGGCAGGGGGTCGGGTGCGGGGGCTGGCTTCCAGGCGCCCACCCCATGCTCTGCCGCAGGTGAACCTCTCGGCGCCGGTGACCAACACCAGCTGCTGGGACCAGCCCACCCTCGTCCCCGCTGCCTCCCACAAGGTGGATCTGTTCAACGGGCACCTGTCCAGCGTCCTCCTCACCTCCATCTTCGTCACCGCCCTGGGGGACGTCACCGTGGCCCACCTGGGCACAGCGGAGGGACGCATCTTCCAGGTGGAATGGGGGTGCTGGGTGGGGGGTTTCCAGCAGGGTAGAGAGTGTGCTGAGCCCCCCACTCTGCCCCACTGCAGATGGTGCTCCAGCGCTCCAGTTCCTTCCTCCTCACGTTGGCCAACTTCTCCCTGGGGGAGCCAGGGCCAGTGCGGGGCGTGACGGGGCTGCAGGGTCACTCGCTGCTCTTCACCGCCGGCACCAAGGTGAGTGGGGGGTCTGGGGGGGCACAGGGTGGGCACTGACCCCCTGCTGCCCTCCGCTCTCCATCCCCAGGTGTGGCGCTTGAATGTCACCGGCCCTGGCTGCCGCCACTTCTCCACGTGCCAGCGGTGCCTGCGGGCTGAGCGCTTCATGGGCTGTGGCTGGTGCGGGGACGGCTGCCGGCAGCACCACGAGTGCGCCGGCCCCTGGGTCCAGGAGAGCTGCTCCCCCGTCCTCACCGACGTAGGTCTGCGCCGGTGTCCCCCTTGCTCCCCTCAGCTCCCCGCTGCTCCCGGGCACTCGGGTAGGAAGGGAGGTGGCCCATGGGGTGGTGTGCAGGGGGACCTTTGCTCCGTCCAGACACCCCCCGTCCAGACACCTCCTCCTTGGGGTGGGTGTCATCCCCCCAGGGAAAGGGTTTTCTGGACCCATGATCGTCACCGGGTTGTCAGAGCTTGGGGCGATCCGGGCGTCTCTCCCGCAGTTCCACCCCCAGAGTGCCCCACTGCGCGGCCGGACGCGGGTGACGCTGTGCGGCATGACCTTCCGCTCCCTCCCGGACCCTGACCCCCGCCGCAGCGCCCACGGTACCTACCGGGTGGTGGTGGGACGGCGAGCGTGCACCGTGCTACCCGAGGAGAGCAGGAGCCACAGGTGAGCTGGGGGGTGAGCGGCAGCTTAGAGGGGTGCGGGGCTGCCCCCCTGGCCAGGGCTGACCCCTATCGCCCCCTGCAGACCCCTGCCCACCTCCCGCCGCAAGGAATTTGTGGATGTGCTGGTGTGTGAGCTGGAGCTGGGGGGCCCTGTGGTGGCGGGGGGCCCGGCTGACGTGGTGCTCACCGTGGAGGAACCCGCTGGACCCTCTGGCTTCCGCGTCCTTGGCTCTGCCACCCTCGGTGGCTTCATCTTCGTGGTATGGCCCTGCGCTGGCAGTCACCTCTGGCAGGGTTTGGGGGGGGTGTTTGGCTCACCTCCCCCCCGACACTGACCCCATCTCCACCCAGGATCCCCGTGTCAGTGCCCTGCACCCCCCGTTTGGCCCCCGGGGGGGTGGCACCCACCTCTCACTCCGTGGCACCCACCTCTCAGTGGGGAGCAGCTGGCGGGTGACAGTGAACGGCTCCGAGTGCCCCCTGACCGGGCAGCCCAGGTACGGCCCTGCCCCGCTGGGCACAGTGGGGTCCCTGGCATGGGGACAGACACGGGGACCCCCCTGCAGTCCCGCTGTCCCCTCCAGTCATGGCCACCATGTCCCCAGGCAGGGTGACAGGGTGATCCGGTGCACGGCTCCCACCGCCAGTGACCTGGGCGCCGCTGGGGTGTCCCTGTGGATCGACGGGGAGGAGTTCCCGGCCCCTCTGCCCTTCCAGTACCGCCCCGACCCCCTCGTTTCGGCCATCGTCCCCAGCTGCAGCTATGAGTGAGTGCGTGGGCTCCCTTTCCCCAGAGGGGGACAGCTCTGGCCTCCCCCCCACCTCTGGCCGGGCTGGATGAGGTGCTGGGGACCGCAGGGACCGCAGGGAACATGCACACCCTGGGGACCATGTGCACCACGGGGACCACATGCACCCTGGGGACTGTGTGCACACCAGGGACTGTGTGTACCCCAGGGACCACATGCATTTTGGGGACCACAGGCACCCCAGGGATGACTTCCACCCTGGGGACCATGTACACCCCGGGGACTGTGTACACCCCAGGGACCCCATTATCCTTGGAGGGCCACATGCACCCTGGAGAATGCATGGACCTTGGGGACCCAAGCGCCCTGGGGACCATGTGCACCCCAAGGACCCCATGCACCCTGGGGACCATGTGCACCCTGGGGACCATGTGCACCCTGGGGCCCTGAACCCTGCCTGCCACAGGGGCTCGATGCTGACCATCCTCGGCACCCACCTGGACTCGGTGTATCGTGCCAAGATCCGCTTCGAATCCAGCAGTGTGCGGACTGAAGCTGCGGTAAGCGCCGGGGCAGGAGGCCATCACCCCCAGCCCTGCCCTCCAGCCCCGTCCCCGGTCCCCACGCTGCGCCGATGCCCAGCATCCCCCCACCCGCAGGAATGTGAGGGCCCGCGGGCACCGGGGCGGCTGCTGTGCCGCAGCCCAGCCTTCCCCTTCGAGAGCAAGGTGGAGACGGCGCTGGGGAACCTCAGCGTGCTGCTGGACACTGATGCCGCCCGCCGCCTCTTCCGTCTTCGCTACTACCCGCAGCCCAAGGTCTTCCCTTTTGAGCAGGAGGGCGGCCGCCTCTGCCTCAAGCCCGGCGAGGACGAGATCGAGGTGCACGTACGTGGGGCAGCGGGGTGAGCCAGCTTGGGGGTCCCCACCACTGGGAACCCCGGGCTCAGGGCGCTGTGTCCGGGCAGCAATTAGGGCTGGACGCCGTGGCCGCCTGCATGAACATCACCATGACGGTGGGGGGCCGGGACTGCCACCCCAACGTGCTGAAGAACGAGGTGACGTGCCGCTTGCCCCGCCACCTGCGCCTGCCCCAGGCTGGGGCCCCCGTGGAGGTACGCACCCCCCGGGTGGGTGGGGGGCAAACCCTTCCCAGTGTCCCCAGCCCGCTGAGCCCCCGCTCCCCCAGATCTGCGTGAACGGCGCTTGCCAGGAGCTGGGCTGGGTGCTGCCCCCCGCCTCCTCGCTGGGGCTGGCCGCCAGCCTGGCCCTGGGCACCGGTGTCACCTTCCTGGTCTGCTGCGTCCTGGCCGCCATGCTGCTGCGCTGGCGCTGGAGGAAGAAGAGGGGTGAGTCCTGTGCTGGCCGGGCACCCCACTGCCCCCCGGTCCCCTGGCCCACCACCCACCCTGCTGCTGCCCGCAGGGACGGAGAACCTGGAGCTGCTGGTGCAGCCCAGCCGCGGCGACCCCCCTGCCACCACCGAGCGCCCCGGCATCGACTACAGGGAGGTGCTAGGTAAGTGGGTGTCACTGGTCTGGGGGGGCTGGCTGCCTGCCCAGCCCTTACCCTGCCTCTGCCTGTCCCGGCAGTGCTGCCCGCAGCAGGCAGTCCCAGCCCAGCGGCACCCCAGGCAGGCTTTGCTGGTGCGGGTGCCGGGGTGGCAGGTGGTGCCTCCCCCATGCCCCTGCTCAGGGCCACATCCTGCTGCCTGGAGGACCTGCGGCCGGAGCTGCTGGAGGAGGTGAAGGACATCCTCATCCCTGAGGAGCGGCTCGTCACCCACCGCCACCGGGTCATCGGCAAAGGTGATCCATCCCACGGGTCATCCCGTGATCCATCCCAGTTTGGCTGTGCCATCACCCACTCACCCTATGTGATGCCAGCTTCATGCCACGTGTCCCCACAGGGCACTTCGGCAGCGTCTACCATGGCACCTACACAGACCCCCTGCTGGGGGACCTCCACTGTGCCGTCAAGTCCCTGCACCGTGAGTAGCACCTGCTCCCACGGCACGGTCCTGCGGCACCATGTCACGGCGTGGTCCCACGGCACGGCATGGTGGTGTGGTCCCACAGCACAGTGCCCCACAGCTCGGCTCTCGGCAGGTATCACGGATGTGGAGGAGGTGGAGGAGTTCCTGCGTGAGGGCATCCTCATGAAGAGCTTCCACCACCCGCAGGTGCTGTCGCTGCTGGGGGTGTGCCTGCCCCGCCGCGGGCTGCCCCTCGTTGTCCTGCCCTACATGCGCCACGGGGACCTGCGCCACTTCATCCGTGCCCAGGAGCGGGTATGGGGTGCCCTGGAGGGGAGGGGCTGGGGGGGGCAAGGTCACCCTGCTCACCCCTCCCACCCTGCAGAGCCCTACGGTGAAGGACCTCATTGGCTTCGGACTGCAGGTGGCCCTGGGCATGGAGTACCTGGCCCAGAAGAAGTTTGTGCATCGGGACCTGGCGGCCAGGAACTGCATGTGAGTGCGGCTGCGCCTGCTGGATCCCACCGAGGGGTCACCCTGGGGGTGGGACACTAAAACAGGTGTCCCCCAGGCTGGACGAGACACTGACAGTGAAGGTTGCTGACTTCGGGCTGGCCCGGGACGTGTTCGGCAAGGAGTATTACAGCGTGCGGCGGCACCGCCAAGCCAAGCTGCCCGTCAAGTGGATGGCGCTGGAGAGCCTCCAGACCCAAAAATTCACCACCAAGTCCGATGTGGTAGGCACGACCCCCGTTCCCATCCCCCATCCCCTGTCCCCATCCCTCCTGCCTGCCCCCAGCAGCTCTCTGCTCCGCAGTGGTCCTTTGGGGTGCTGATGTGGGAGCTGCTGACACGGGGGGCATCGCCGTACCCCGAGGTGGACCCCTACGATATGGCGCGCTACCTGCTGCGGGGGAGACGCCTGCCGCAGCCCCAACACTGCCCCGACACCCTGTGAGTGGGTGGGCAGGGTTGGGGGGGGGGAGTTCTGGGGTTGCTGCTGGTGCTGACAAGGTGTCGGGGCAGGTATGGGGTGATGCTGAGCTGCTGGGCGCCGTCGCCCGAGGAGAGACCGTCCTTCACGGGGCTGGTGGGCGAGCTGGAGCGTGTCCTGGCCATGCTGGAGGGCGAGCACTACGTCAACCTGGCTGTCACCTACGTCAACCTGGAGCGAGGCCCCCCCTTCCCTCCTGCCCCCCTGGAGCAGCTGCCTGAGGGCGAGGATGATGAGGATAACGAGGAGGAGGAAGAGGAGGACGAGGAAGAAGAGGAGGACATGGCTGTGTGCTGACAGGGTGCCCTGCACCGTGGGGGCTCCCAGACCCCCATACGCCATGGGCACGCCCCCCCAGGAGGGAAACAGTGCAGCCGGGTGCTATGGGGCACCCTCCCTATGGGCAGGGTGCTGGGGGCAGCGGGGTGCTGAGGGGTGCTGTCCCATGGCTCACACCTGGACCCTGCTGGGTGTTCCCCAGGCTCGGCCCCACGCCGGGGGTGCCATGGGGCTCAGGCCTGTGCTGGCTGGGTGCTGGGGGGCTCAGCCCCACACCGGTGAGGCTGTGTTGTGGGGCACAGCGGCTGGGTGCCAGGGGCCCAGACTGGCCCCTGCTGGGGTCCCGAGGGGTTTCCAGCCCCTCGGCTGCTCAAATCTCTCATTAAAACCTACTTATATTTTTTCCCGGGCTGGGGCTGTGTCTTTGGGGGGGGCTACCCTGGGTTGGAAGAATCCTTGTGCCCCTGTGCAGGGGGGGCTCCCTGCCCCAGGTCACCCCAGGGGCACCCACCTGGTTGGGGGGGCAGGTGAGGGTGCACCCCCTGTTCCCATGCCGGCCACGGGAGGGCACCTGGCCACGGGGGCTGGCCTGGCCACCACTGTCCCCCAGAGCCGCCACACTGGGGTCACCCCGTGGTCCTGGGTGCCACCACAGTCCCGTGTGCTCAGGGGAACCCAGGCATCCGGGGGGCAATGCCAGGCGGGTGGGCCCGTGGTGCTGGCCTGGGCAGCGTGGGCTGGGGGGTGCCAGATGGTGTGGGGAGCACTGTGCTCTTGGGTGCAGGGGGACTGTGCCCCTGGGGTCCCACTGCCTGGGACATGGGTGACGGTGCCCCTGGGATCATGGGATGATGGGTGCCTGGGGCACGGGATCGGGGTGCCCGCGGGATCATGATGTTCCTAGAGTGATGGGTGCCCAAGCATGGGGTCAGGGTGCTGCTGGTGTCATGGAGTTCAGGCCATGGGATCCCAGCATCCTTGGCTTTGGGGTGCCCGTGGACCATGGTGCCCAGGATGTGTGATCATGGTGGCGGACACAGTGTCCCCAGCCCACAGAGCCCCCCTGCTGCCCACCCCGCCTGCTGGGGTGGGGTGCGTGGGGGGTTTGTTGGGTAGCAGGGGAGGGGTCTACCGAGGTGGCCCCTGTGAGAGGCTGCTGGAAGGTTCCCCAGCTCCAGCTGGACCCTCTGGCGCCTTTTTAAGATGTAGTTCTCTTTCTTGTTATCGTGCTCTGGTTTTGATGATTAGTGGATTAAGTTGTTTTTTGTGTTTTCCCAAGTGGAGTCTGTTTCTCGCCTGTGACCGTAAGCGCTGGGTGATCCCCCCCTGCCCGTGCCCCAGGAGGCTGCCACGGTGCTCAGTTTGCTGGGTGGCCCTGACCCCGGCACCTGTCTGCACAGGGTCCTGGAGGGGACACCAGTCCGGGCTTGGGGCTGCCGCAGCGTGACCAAGCGTCGTTACCAGCCTCACCTAATTACACCCTAATGGCTTCAGCCACTGCCTGTGCAGGGGGGTGCAGCTCCTGCCCCAGGGCATGCCCAGGGCTGGCACTGGAGCTGCCCAGGAGAGGGGGCGAGCAGCTGAGACCCCCACTGATGCTCTCCACCGCACAAGCCAGCTTTCCCTGCTCCTTTTGCTGGTGGCAGTGGCAAACATCACATCTGCAAGGAGCTGGTCCCAATGAGGAGGCCCCCTCTGCCCCAGTTTTGGGGCAAAAATCCCCTAAAACAAGACCCTGGGAAAGAGGAGGGGGCTGGTGGTGGGCATCACCCCCTGGGGGCACATCCAGAGCTCTGGGCAGGGGGGGCCAGGTTTGGGGCTGGGTGGACGGGCAGAGGATGCTCAGGGCAAGCCCAGGACAGGCAGGGGATGCTGAGACATGCCCTGGCCCCACGCCCACGGGCGGCTCCACACCCATGTGCAGCTCCACTCCCCGGTCCACGGCCAGCCACATGGGTCCTGCGGCCACCACTGGCTTTAAATAAACCCTCCTCGGCTGCTCATTACATGGCGCTGGAGCCCGGGGCTGTGTCAGCTCCCATCAGCCAAGCTGTCCGTCTCTGCTGGCACCTCACACCTGCACGGCTCCGCCACCGCTCGCCGGAGGGTATTTTTAGCGCGGCTGGGTCCTGGCATCCCCCGGCTGGGAGGTGTGCTGGGACGGTGCCTCAGTTTCCCCGTGGCGGGGCCTCAGCTCTCCCCTGGCCCAGGTTTTGGGGTGGCTGTGTCCCCCGGCGCAGATGCCGGTCCTGCCCGCGTGAGGCCAAGCAGCATGATTTTGGCTGCACTGCTGAGTTGCTGCGGCAACGGGAAGGGCCTGGTGCTGTATGGTTATTATGGGATGGATCAGAAATGGGAGGTGCTGGGGGATGAGAGTTCTGGGGGGTGCAGGTGCTGGAGGATGCAGGTGCCAGGACGTCAGCAGGGGCACTTCCAGCAGCCAGGATGCTGGGATAGATGCAGGGATGGATGAACAGATGGATGGATGGATGGATGGACGGACAGACAGACGAACAGGTGCCCTGGGTGTTGCTCTCCACAGCACCAGACAGGGTGGGTGCCCAGGGCCATGGTCAGTCGCACATGGGTGCCAGCCCACTGTCCCACGATGTGGGGGACAGCCCGAGTGACACCCCGCATGAGCGGGGCTGCCAGTGCCCCATGGTGGCTCGGCACAGCAAACTGCTCGTTAGCTAATGAGGCCGAAATGGTTACGGTGACGTGCGTGAGGAGGTCCCCTGACTTGGGCTGCCCCCCCAAAAATGTGCTTGCAGAGATGACAGATTTCACACTAATACGCGTTTATCCTGCCCTAATTGCACTGCAGGAGGCAAGGAATGAACACCCAGATGTTAATGCCATGGGCTGGCTAGTGCCCCCCCTGCCCACCCTTGCCCACCCCTACCTCCTGCTGCCAGCCAGGATTGGTGCTGGTGGGGAGACAGGCAGGGGGACCTTGTGGGGTGACATTTCACATGGCACTCAGCACCCCTGCCCAAGTTGGGGGGTCTCAGAGGTGGTGCCTGGGCAGGCTGGGCACCCAAAGGTGGACACCAGGTGAATGGCACCCAAAGGTGCTGCACAGCTGGGCAGCGCCTGCTGAGCACCTGGTTGAGCTGTGGGCACATGTGGCCGTGCCATGCCGTGCTGTGACACGCCGTGCCATGACACGCCACACTGTGCCATGCCGTGCCATGCCGTGCCATGCCATGCCATGACGTGCCATGCCGTGCCATGCCGTGACATGCCCACCCGCTGTGTCTGCGGCAGAGCAGCCGGCGTCCCACCCCGGCAGCACGCCTTTGCACACGCAGCACTTTAAATGTTTTATTTGGGGAAAGTGCTGTCGTTAGCAGGGATTAATTATTAAAATCGGAGCCATCTATAAAACATGAGTGGCCGTGTGCGGGGCTGCGGGCACACAGGCAGAGCGTCCTGGGGACGTGCTGTGATGGTGTTTGCCAATGCCACCACAATGCCACCTCATGCCACCAGTGGTTCGGGATCCCTGCGGCAGAGCGGGTGTGAGGCTGGGGGCAGGCAGTGGATGCTGCCCGGGTGGGCACCCTGTCCCCCTGCCACGTCTGGGTTGGCAAAATTGCCCGGAATTGGCGTTTGAGCAGCGTGGTGGCCGCGGCATCAGCCGGCCTGGCGAGAGGTGGCAGGCGGCAGCAGCAGCACCGAGCTGTTTTTAGCGGCTGCCAGTGCCGGGGAGCAGGCGTGAAGAGCAGCCGCTGCCGCCACACCATTTTTAGAAACCGGCAAGTTTTGCTAATGGTGCCTGCGAGCGGTGGGGGGGAGAGGGCTGCCTGTATCCCAGCCCCCCCAGCCCCTGCTGCCTGCACCCCCAGCTGCCAGCCTGGGCACCCCGTCCTCCCCACCTGGTGCTGGCACCCATACCTGGGGGCACTCGCGCTGCCTGGGGCACCCCTGCTCCCAGCTGGGGCTCTGCTGGCCCCTGGGAAGTTTTGGTAGCCCCTGGGTTTTTCTGCTGACCCTGGGGATCTCTGTGGGCTCCCATGCAGCTCTGCTGGCCCCCTGGGAGTTTTGGTAGCCCTTGGGGATCTCTGCTGGCCCCCAACACAGCTCTGCTGGCCCCTGGGGAGCTTTGGTAGCCCTTGGGGATCTCTGCTGGCCCCCTGGGGGCTTTTCCTTACCCTGAAGCCTTCCAACCTGCGATACACAGCTTTTTCTCCTTTTACTGCCCCAAAGACAGCATCCACCCTCAGCCAGGGAGGCTCGCCTTAACCCGGCACCTGCTCAGGACCCATGTCAGCCACACCCCGGTCCTGGTCCCAGTCCCTGTCCTGGCCCTGGGTGCTGGCTCTCTCCCTGCGAGTAGCCCCTCTCGATTTGCATTTGAATCTCCTCTCCCCAACCAGCCTCCCTGTGTCCTGGTCCTTACAGCCACAGGTACCACCCCAGGGAGACGCAAAGGTCTTCCAGGTGCTTGATGACATCACCCATGTGATGACTTGATGTCATCACTGTGATGCAGGCAGTTGCTACGGCGACTGAGCCCCCCCCAGGCAGGGCTCCAAGCCTGGATGCGATGGGGTCCAAGCCAGTGGAGAGGTACAAGGATCTGTGCACCATCGTCATCAACATGGGGATGGGCCACACCAGGAGCGGGCTGGCCCTCACTCTGGGCCAGTTACTGGGCTCCTGCAGGGTCCACCTGGGCGCCAACTCCCTGTGCAGCTTAAGGAGACCAGCTGCTGTGTCCTGCCCCCCGTCCGGGGGGCTGTGCCCATCACCCCACCTGACGTCTCGGGGCTGCTCCAGGGGGACAAGTGGTTCCGCTGTGCCGAGGCGCTGCTGGTGGCCCCCAGGGCTGCTGCAGCTGGCGGCCCAGAGCCTGCACTGCTGCGGTGGTCCCCCCGGCTGCCCCCGCTCCCAGTACAGCTGGTAGGGGGCACCACGCTACTGCATGGCTTCCCCCAGCACCTGGCTGCCAAGCTGGGGGTCCCAGCCAAGGCCACCCCCTGCCGCCACGTGTCTGCCTGGCTGGGAGCCTCACTGGCCACCAGCTTCGACACCTTCCAGGGCGCGTGGGTGCCATGGGATGTCTGTGGGGAGAGCAGCCCTGCAGCCGTGCACTGCTATTGCTGCTGACCCCAATAGAGGGCTGGGGGACGGTGATTGGAGACTGCACCCCTTTTTTCTCCACCTCACCCCCCCCCCGGCCCCTGAAAGGAGGGATGGGGTTTCTTTGGCCCCGTTGCCAGGCCTACGTGCGCAATTATCGCTGATTGCCTGGTGGTTGCCATGGCAATGGCGAGCACGCAGGGATGCACTGCCACGTGGCGCTTGAGTCACGGACATGCTGCACCCCCCCCACTGCACCCCACCGCACCCCACTGCACCTCCCAACACCGGGCTGCCAGGCTGGGCTGGCCCCATGCCCCCCACCCCACCCAGGGCAGAGGGGTATGGCTGGGTGTCCCCCTGCACGGGGTGTCCCCCACCTGAGGGGTACCGTCAGGTGCCCCCCACCCTGGCACCCCTGCCTCGGGCAGCCCAGGCTCACTGGCTCCAGGGGTCCTGCGGGAAATGTCACCCCAGAGCAGCCATGTCACCCTCACATGGCTCTGGGCTCACTGCAGGGCTCTGGGAAGAGTGGTGGGTGCTAGGGGCAGCGGGCACAGGGGGTAGTGGGTGGGTAGTGGGTGCACAGGGTGGTGGGTGCGAAGAGAGGCAGGTGCTGGGGGCCATGGGTGCATGGGGTGATGGGTGCGTGGGGTGGCGGGTGCTGGGTCCGTGGGTGAACAGGGTAGTGGGTACATGGGGCAGTGGGTGCAAAGAGAGGTGAGTGCTGGGAGCCATGGGTGCACAAGGTGGTGGGTGCGTGGAGCACTGGGTGGGCAGGGCAGTGGCGCAGGGCACAGCCGGACAAATGCTGTTGGGCTCAGCAGAGCTGATCACCCTAAATGGGACGTGGGGTGTCCCGAGAGCAGAGCTGGGGCCCAGGGGGCATCAGGTGGGCAGCAATGGGAACCTGTGGATGTTTGCCGTGGGCAGGGGGCTGGTGTCATGAGGTGAGGGGCAGGAGCTGGCCCGAAGGGTGCTGGGGGAGTGCTGGCCCATTCCTCAAGCTGTGAGCCACCGGCGGGCAGCCCTGAGCCGTGCTGGGCACCTGCCGGGTAATTGTGAGTTACACTGCGGGTTCCCGCGAGGTGCAAAGATTAATAACCGCGCCGCCGCGCTGCCAGCCGCTATGATTAAACTCTTGATTAGAAGCTCGAACTACAGTGCCCCGCTAATTCCCCCCTCTCACGCGCCGTTAATTACCCACCACGGGCAGCGATGGGCCCGGGGCTCACAGGGCTCGGTGCCACGCAGGGGACGGACGCAGGGGGTGCCCCGGGCTGTCTCCACCTCCAGGTGCTGGGCAGTGTCCCTGTGTACCGAGGGGAGATGCCAGCTCTGGGGGTGGGACCCCAGTGTACCTTGTCCACGGGTCTCCCCAGCTCAGGCTCCAGCAGCTGTGGGTCCCAGGAGGGGACAGCCACACCCCATGGCAGCTCAGGACTGAGGGCTGGGTGGGTTTGGGGAGCTGGGGTTTGGCTAGTGCAGGGGTGGGAAGGGACAGGAACGGGGTGCAGCTTGGAAGTGGCACCGTATGGGCGCAAATGCCAGCATGTGTCACACAGTCGGGCAGGAGGCTCTGCGCAGGCAGCTGCAGGAAGCGGGGGGCTCCGGAGGCTGGGAAGGGGCTGGGGGCCCCGCTGCACCCCGGGCGGGGCCGTGCTGCCTGTCCCAGGCTGGGGACCGAGTGCGGGCTGTGGGCAGAGTATTGGGGTGGCCAATTCCTCGCCCCTTGGCCCAGGCCACGGGGCACAGACAGTTCCCGCATGTGGGGGAGCAAGTGGGGCCCTGGGCCCCCCAGCTGGGGAAGGAGGACAAAGGCAGTTGCCTGGTTCCCACAGGATCATGGCAGGGAGGCGGGGTCATGTGTCCGACCATGTTTTCGTGGTGCCTTTTAGTGCCCTCAGGGGACAGACATCTATGACGCCAAGCCCACACTCAGCTCTGCTAATAACCTGCTCCCATCCCAGGCCATCCCGTCCCATCCCATCCCGTCCCATCCCATCCGTCCCATCCCATGCCATCCCGTCCCGTCTCATCCCGTGCCATGTCATGCTGTCCCATTCAGCCCAGCCCAGCCCACTCCCTCCTGTCCCATCCCATCCAGGGCAGTGGCCATGGCACAGCCCAGGGGACCCCAGTTCTGTATCCCACACCAGTCCCCGCCACCCCAGCGAGCCCTGCTGTGACACCAGGGCTGTCCCAGCTCTCGGGGATTGGCAGGACACCGCTGGTGGGTCACAGTATCCCTTTGGGCTGCCACCTCCCAGGGCTCAGAGCTCGCACGAGGACAGGCGGTGGCTCAGGGGACATCGCAGGCAGCCCCGGCTCCCCCAGCTGCCACCGCGTGGGCGCGGCGCAGGTCCCGCGGGGTGCCCGGTCCCCGAGGGGTGGGTGACACTGCCCCAGGGTTTGATGGCTTTGCCGGGAGTCGGGCCGCGGGGGTCACCCGGGGATGGGGGTCACGGCTGCGCCCCGCCGAGCCACCCTGCGCGTCCCACCGTCCCGCGCGCCCCGTCCCCGCGGGGGCCTCTCCCGCGCCCCATGGGCGGGGCGCGAAGTTTGGCGGTGACGTCAGGGGCGGGGCGGGGCGCCCGGGAGGGGGGCGGAGCCTCGGCTCCCGCCCCCCCCCCCCCCCCCCCCCCCCCCCCCCCCCC
>WKFP01013541.1:297446-321645 GCA_011057875.1 Pterocles orientalis | reverse complement strand
CACGTGCCCCCCGCCCCCCCGCTGTCTCTCTGGCAAATAAAGACCCCGCTGAGGACAAACTGAGACAGCACCAGTGCCGCCTGCCCTGTCTCTCTGTGGGGCCAGGAGCCGGCAGCCTGCCCGGCCTGCCGCCAGCACAGGGCAGGGGCCCCGCTAAGGCTGGGTGCGGTGGGGCGGCCCGGGCAGGCTGGCGGGGACAGAACTGCCCTGGCAGGGGGACAGCAGGAGCCCCGCCGCCGTCGTTAAGCTTCAGAGTACACGGGGACCGCCACTGGGGCGGTGCGGCCACGCCCCCACGCACAGGCCCCGCCCACAGGCCCCGCCCCTCTGCGGACCTGCCCTTGTCCCCAGAGCGGGGGCACGGGGCCTGCGCAGGCCCCGTGAGGCCACTTCCGGGCCGGGCCGGAAGCGGCGGGCGCGCGGCGGGGTTTGAATCGGCGGAAGCCGCGCGGCCGCTCCGCTGCGCTCCCGGGGCCGCGGCCCGCCCCGCCATGCCCATCCGCGCGCACTGCACCATCTGCTCCGACTTCTTCGACAACGAGCGGGACGTGGCGGCCGTGCCCTGCGGCCACACCTTCCACCGCGCCTGGTGAGCGCTGCTGCGGGGTCTTGTGGAGCCGGTGCCCGGCGTCCGCAGCCGCCCCACCGCAGCCCCTTCCCCTCCGGGCTGTCCCCCGGGGTTTCGGGGTGTCGGACGCGCCCTGGCCCCTGCTGTGACCCCTCTCGGGCTCGGCCGCTGCGGCCGCCGCCTTGCCCCGCAGGCCGGCGGGACCCCCGGAGCTGCCGCAGGGCCTGGGGCGGTTCTCACCCCGCTGCCGGCGGCCTGGCTGCGCCGGGAGGGCCGGTGCCAGCTCCCCGCAGGGTGTTCAGCTGGCAGGAGCTGTGTGAGGCGGTGAGAGGCGCTTCCTGGGTGATTTCGTGCTTTTGCTGGAAGTGTTTTGCCAGCGTTTGTGTTGGAAGGAAACGGTTCTTCTGAGGAACTAAATTCAGTGTGTGGGGAGGGAGCGGGCGGTCGCTTTCCTCACTGACTGACTTGGAGAAGGACTGGTGCTGGCAGGTGCCGTGGTCACTCCTCACCTGGTGGCACAGCTCGGGCTCGCTCTCCTCTGGCGACCAGCGGAGGAGGGAGAGCTTCCAGAGGTAACCTGCCAGCTCCAGATTGTTACCCTGCTCCAAAAATAAACCCTTCGAAGGGTGACGTGATGGCTTGGTTGCAAAATGCATTAGCAGCTCTCCTGGGAAGGCCGACAGGTTTGCATTCATCGTCTCGGAGCAGAGACCGGCCCGTCTCCCTCTCTCCGCAGTGCGTGTTCGGTGTCGGTGGCACCCTTTGGGGCTGACCAAACTGGGGATCTTTCAGCTGTCAGATCCTGATATAGCAGCTCTTGTGCTGCTCTGCGTGTGCATCCGTTCACTCCTGCGAAGCTACAGTTGTTTAAAGACTCTCTGAGCTCTGTGAAAACTCTGCCCTGGTAAAGATAAGCTTGCACACTAAATTCAGCTGGGAATTGTCTCAGAGGCGAAGGCAGAGTGCGCCTGCTGGAACATGGCGTTCCCGTTAACAGCACGTCTGGAATGAAATCCTTGCCCTTCTGTTTTCAGTTTGTAAAAAGGTGTCACATCCTTTGGACTCCTGGTGAGTTGGGGGGTGGCCTGTGGGAGCAGCACTCTCGGATTTTTAAGAATTTACTGTATGTTTTCTTTTCCTTTCAGTCTCACTCAGTGGTTTGACACAGCACCGAGCCGGACTTGCCCACAGTGCAGGATCCAGGTAAAACTATCCCCTCTGGACACCGCTGCATTTCTGTGGCACGATGCTCTGCTAAAGGGCACCTGGGAGCCATGGTTTGGGCCTGTGGTGACGCAAGAAAGAAGTTTGTGGGATGAAGTGGAGAGAACTTTCTCTCCCCAAAGGCTCAGAGGGTGAGCTCCCCTCAGCCACCCCCCTGCTCAGAAGGGGTGGTCTGAGGGTGCCCTGCCACTGTCCATATTGTCACTTCTCTAGGAAGGCTCTCTGGATTTTTCACGGCTTGTATTTAGGCCAAGTAAGTGTTGGTGTAATGATAGAAAGAGCTGAAAGGGATTAATGGGGACGTCAGAGCTGCATTTCTAGAGTACCCTGCTGCTCACCTCTGCACCTGGACAGGATAGCTTGGTCCTTGCTCTGTGGTACTCGGCCCTTCGTTGGGAAAAGCAAAGGCTGGGGAGGGAAGGAAGGATATGCTCCGCTTCTGAGCGGGGAAGCCAAGGCTTGGGCATCCAGTGGCTTAATCAGGACCTGAACTACTTTGAAGTCCCTCATGTCACCAGCCTCGGTGCCAGCAGTAGGCCTTGGTGTGTTGTGGCTGCAGGAGATGTTGCCTCAGACTCAGTGCAGGCTTTTAGCCAGCTGCAGCTTGGGCTTGTTCTGTGTTCGTGCTTCTTTCTTCCTCTCAAGGTCTTGGCCCTTAGCTCCTTCCCTGACTTGTTGATTCCCTCTGTTCTTCGCTGCCTCTTACATCTCTGGGTTACCATGGAGTTATCGCGAAATAACATCTTATGTAGCAGTAACTATGCAATTAGCTGGTGTCATGACTGTATATAATACTTAAAACACAAAGCTGTAGCTGCATGGGGGAGGTGTGGAGAGCTATCAAATTCAATTACAGCACCTTCTGCCTGCAGAAAGCAGCACGTACTTCTGTCTTAGGATTTGGCATCATGTTAGCTCAGCGTCAGCTGCTTGGGCCTTAGCTGCCAGAAAACAGACTGCGCTTGATTCAGAAATGCCTGAATTTTTCTGCTGAGGCTCAGGAGCTTGGCTGGAGTCACACTCTCAAAACTGAGTAGGGGGGCTGCTGATGTGCTGATGAGCCAAAGCAGAGCATCGTTGCTAATGGTGTTGAGCACGTGATCTGACTTGCCTTTCGTGGCCTTGTGACAAGACGGTGCCTTCTCCCTCGCTGACTGTCTTCCCTATCCATTGGGTTTCCACATCTGTGCCCATCAACCTCTTCTGTCTCCTGTGTTTAGGTCAGCAAAAGACACATCATCAATAAGCTGTTTTTTGATGTTGCCTTGGAGGAGCAGACAGCACCGGATGCAGAGACCTTGCAGGTAATTTGATTGGGTCCTTCTTCCATTGTGTGGTGCTTCAGTGTCTTAGAAGTGTTGCCTGGGCTGCCAGTCCTCTGCCAATAGCTGCTTCCTGAGCTGGTGCTTGCTGTGCTATGCTTATGTTTCAGACCTGAAGCACATCGGTGTCTCCTGCCTGTCTCTCTTCTCCCTTTTGGTCCTCACCCAGTCTCAGCTCTGTGGTCAGGAAGTCTCCACGTGGTAGGTTAGAGTTCCCCCTGACCAAATCTCGTGTGGTGACTCAAGAAGCCTCCTCTACTTCACTGCTCTTCCTTCTGGTTGTCACCTTTCCTGGAAGCCTCCTGAAGCAGTATTTATTTAAACATCCAACTGCTGCTTCTCCCTTGGATCTCAAAGCCTTGGGGAGGAGGCTACAGAGCTTTTCCAAAAGGCAGGAGATGGAAAATCCCAAATGCAATGAACTGCTGCTGGTGTCTGTGGCTCAGCTGTGTGTGAGCCTTGCTCAGCCCTCTGGAAAGACAGGGCTGTTAGAGGAAGGGCCACCTCCGCATTTCTGTGCAGGTAGGTTTGTTTGCACAGACTGTAAGGCAGTGGGGCAGGGTGGTGATAAAGCCTTGGTTCCCCAAGATTAATTAGGGAAGGGACTGCCTGAAGCTGCACCAGCAGTGGTGGGCAGTGGTGAGGCTGGGTCCTTGGCGAGGAACCTGGCTGCAGCTCGGGTGCTGGGTGATGTTCTCCAAGTGCCACCCTTGGGTGCGGAGAGCTGGGGATGAGCAGAGACGAATGCAGACTGGCTGTTCTGTGTTCTCCTCCTCTGTTTAGTGTGGATGAAGCATGGCTCCTTATGTCTTGGAGTCATCTGTTCCAAAAAGAAAAAAAAAGTAATCAGTTGACCTTGGTGTAATGGGACGCTTGTACCCTCTTGTGTTTAGAATCAGCATGTGCAGCAATTACCATAATTAGCAGTTGCCATGACAATGCTATATGTATATCGTATGTTTTTAAAATAAAGCCAGCCAGACTCTAATGTCAGCAGCACTGTCGTTCTCAAAGACTGCTAATAAAGAAACTGAAGGCCACAGTATGTGTGCTGAGAAAATGAAAAAGCATCTCTGGGCCCTTGAAGCTGTGTGCCCTAGAAGCAAAGCAACGGCTCGGTGCAGATAAACACTGCCTCTAGTATATATTCAGATCTGTTCTCACAAGTGTAAATAGATGAGTGACTCAGAAATGGGTTGGCTGGAAAAAATTGCCCTAGAAAAGCTTTCTGTTCCCTCTCACCCCCACCCCAGGATCTCGGATGGGTTCCCCCAGCCTTCCCACCCAGGCAGGCTGTGCTGCTCAACTGCTCCCTTGCTCCAGGGCAGGACTGTGGAGCTGCTTCTACACCACAAGCTTGATGGCAACTCATCATGCTCCTCGAAGTTTGCTGTGTGGCTGTCAGAGCAACATCCAGCCCTGAGTGTGCGGCTTTCCTGATAAGAGCACTGAGGTCACTGTCGAACAGGAAACAACCAAATATTTTCTGTGTAGATCAGCGTAGTTAGTCTGCATGGGTATTTACTGCTGCGTGCACCGATTCAGCTTGCTGCTGGGCTGATGCTGGTTGGTCACCAGTTCCATGTTGTGTGCTGCCTTGTTTTTGGAGGACGCGGAGCACCTTGGAGCATGGGTGACCATCATGGGCGGGATTTAATGTCTGTCTGGACTGGAGTTCTGTCTGTGATGGGGTGTCTGGTTCTGGCCTGGGCAGCAGGTCAGCAAAGCAAAGACGTGGTGGGCCATCCCCAGACTCTCTAGAGGCTGAGAAAAGAATTGGTGACATCCTCAGCCAGAAGTTATTTCACCTGAAAGAGTCCCCAAATCCAGGGCTTGTTCCCAGCCACTGCCTGTCCCTCCGAGAGCCTGGGCACACAGTGGTGCTTGTCTCCGCAATCAACTGGAGCTGTATCTGTGCAGCCTGCAGATGTCCTGAAATGAGCGTTGGGGCTCCTGCCATGAAAGGTTTGACTGGGGCAAGGGAGTGTGCTGTGATGTGCTAGAAAGCAGAGTTATCGTGGGGAGATCGGCTTGGGGTGCTCTTCTGAGAGCCAGTCATGCACCCAGTTATATGTGGTTGGAAGAGCTCCCTCATAATCCAAAACCTCTTCCTGTTTTCACAGAATTCTCCAAATTATCTTTTGGCTAATAATTGTCTTTGGTGCTATTCCTCACTCTTGCTTGTGCTCTGAAATGTTCACAAAGGAGTGGTGGGGCTGCTTTTGCTTCCCACCACCAGGCATCAGTTTCGACTGCGATGCCAGTGGGAACGCGGTTCCCCCGAGCAGCTGCAGACCACGGGCTGAACGCTGCAACGCGGCCGAGCCTTTCTGGGTGCTCAGCCTGGGTTTATCCTGTATTGCTCTTAACGATGTTCCTCAGTGGTGAGAGCAGTCTCAGGCTGTTCTCAGAGCAGGAAAAGTGTGAGTTTTGGGGTGTGACACCTCTGGAACCTGACGCTTCCAGTCGCTTGTGATCTGGGGAGCTGGGAGCCCTTCTTCCAAAGCAGACTAGGAGACATCGGCTTGTTCGTCTTGGTGAAAAGGAGGCGGGAGGATTCCTGCTGTAAACCTGCTGAAGAGGGTAGAAACCTGGGAGGACAGCTGTCTGTGTGTGGTCAGGATAAACTCATGTGATCTTGGGAAAATGTGGTTTTATAACTCGGGCTGGCAGAGGAGTGAAAACTGGGAGCAGCCTTCAGGAGCAGTGGTGGAGGATGAGGGCTTTCAGATTAAGTTGATGAATGAGGTAGCATTACATAGCTGCCCACAGGAGCCCGGGATTTCTTTGGTATCATGCTAATTAGCACATCTTGTGAGTTCTCTAATCGTTCCTGAATAGGACTCTGAGGAAGCAACTTCAGGATAGTTCCTGCAGCAGAGTTAATTCCACATCAGCCCTCCAGCTGTTGTGCCCCCGGGGGCAAATCCGAGTCAGCTCTGCCAGGCTTTGCATTTAGTCCCTTCTGCTTACCGAGCTTTACATCCCATATTCTCTTTCCTGCCTTCATTGTCACTAGCAGAGCTTCGCTGTGGTTCTGTCAGAGCCGTGGTCACTGGCAGTGCTATTCTCGGCTCAGATTTGCATGTAGCGTTCCGGGCTGCACAGATTTGTGTGCTCTGCTTCAGCACTGTGTTGGCATTTTGTTGTGGTTTTATTCCACTGCAGTTCCTGCCTGACTTGTTATGTGCTTTCCTCTGCAGTTCTCTAACACAGCTTTTTAAGCCATCCTCTGTTGGCTCTTTCCTGTATATACTTTTCTCTCTCACCCTTTTTTTTAATATATATATATTATACATAGCCTCTCTTTGTAACCTCTCTACATTGCCTTTGGCTATTTGCCAGTGTTCATAAGTCATATCGCTTCATTATCTGTAATTTAAACTACGGGGCATTTGCTTCCTCTTTTTGATCATTAATGAAGCCGTTAAAAACATTTGACTTTCCCCAGACCATTGTGGCACCCAGGAGACATTACCCGCCCGCGGTTTGGTCTGGATTGGTTTGCTGGGGATCTGTTTATGGCCATTTGACTGAGCCGTTAGCTCATATCAGCATCCTCAACTGCAGTGACTTTAGTGTCCGTCACAATGCTGGCTGGTGTCTTTTGATGGTATGCTTGGTTACCTTTGCAGACATTTGGACGTGCCCTCCTGTCTCCCACTTGCACCTGAAGGAAGTTCACTTCAGTTCAAAGCGACTCTTGATCCAGTTAGTCTGGCAACATCCCCGCCTTATTGCCTTGTTTAGGTAAAACGGTATCAAAATTGCTCCTGTCTGATTTCCTGTGTTTCCCTGAGAGCCTTCCAAAATTATTCAGCTGAAACAAGATGACTGACAGTGTGAGAAACACAAGGTTGACAAGGCTAAGACAAAACTGGGATCTTCTCTCCCTGCAGAATGCCAGTTGGAGGTGCTCTTTGCGTTCCCTGTGATAGTTACTTGTTGGTTCCCTTCTTAGCCCCTGGCCGGTGCAAATGTCCTACCGGGAAACCTCCTGGGTCCTTTTGAGATCTGGTGAAAGCTCCTCTGCAGGGCGTTTCCTAATCAAGGTTTCTGTGTTGTGTTTCAGAATGAACTGGACAAGGTGAAGGCTCAGCTGTCCATGAAAGGTGAGTTCCAGCCGCCAGCAGGGGATCGGCAGCCTGCACTCAGCACTCAGCGGGTCCTGGGCTCTGTCTGTGCTAGGGGCTCTGGCCAGGCCTGAGGAACCCCTCTCTGAAGCTGAGGGCATGGTGCAGGTTGCTGGAGCAGCTTCTTCAGAGCTTTTTCCAAAGCCAGACTACCTAAAGCTGACAGAGAAGGAGTCTGCAGCCTGCCCCAGCTCTGCTGTAACTGGGGAGCTCTCTCCAAGTTTAGAGGCAAATATGCAATTTCTCTGCCCCTCTTCCTAATCACAAGCTACAAGAGTGCAGCGCAGCTCTAGCTGGAGCAGGCTTGCTGAAAGCAGAACCCTTGATTTGCTTGCTGGGAAGCTCACAGCTGTATGTGGCAAAGGCTTGTTCCTCCTAACAGATGTGGGGGTAAAAGTGGTGCCCAAAAGCAGCAGTGGGAAGGCTTTGGATTTGTTTGGCTCTTGCAGTGCCACATGTGTTGCGTGAAGAGTAGATGGAGTTCAGTGTGTGCGTTTCCATTTTCCCATCTTTAATTTTAGAGGATGTTTGAGGGAGGCAGGAAAAGCAAAAGCCCTGGAGACTTGTCGATGGGTTTTAAGCATCGTCTGTAGGCAGCCTGTCATCAGAACATGAGTCATGAGCAGCGAAAGGAAAATGTCAGTCTGAGTGACAGAAATCCAAAGACACACTAGTAGAAGGGGAAAAAAAAATCTTTAAAGAATGCTGGGGGCTCACCCACACCCCGAGAGGCGTTTTTCCTCTGCTTTCCCTGCGTGCACGAGACAGACATGAATAGCCAGTAGATTGAGGATTCGGTCCCTAGCCTGAGAGCAGAATTGGACAGTCGGCACGTCTCTATTCTGAGGCCTGTTCTCTTGCCAGCTTGGTTGAGTTTAGTAACTTGGTAGAGAGCCAGATATTCTGGGGAAGGTGGCTGGGATTCTTGCTAGGATGTTATCCAAGAAAAACTGCTCCAAGGCCTGCTCATCTTCTCGGCTTCTGGTGAGTAGAGGTTGGATTTGACATTCCCTGTCCCATTCTCTGTTCGCATTGGAAATGAGAAGCTTCTTCCCACCTCCTGCTTCCTTTGCTGTGGGCACTCTGCTCTCTGGTGGTTCTTGTGTATAAATTTTTCACTTGAAGACAGTGCTCTGTGCTGCGTGCTGTAGAGGAGCTGTGTAATTGCCAGTCTGATGAGCTGCAAAAGTCTCTGGAGGTGTGGAGCTCTGAGCAGACCCCGCAGGCGCTGTGGGAGGCACTGAATGAGCTGGAAACTCATTCCTGCAGCACGGGAAGGTTTCACTCCTGCCATCTGCATCTGGGCAACTGGGAACAGAGGAGGGGGAAGCCCTGACTCTTTTGGGGGATGTGAAGTCCCTGCAAATGCAGGGGAGCATCTTCAGGCTGTTCTGTCTCTGGTGAGGAAAGGTTATTCAGATCAATGGAGAAAAAATGCTTTACTCAGAAAGAAATCTGCGTGTCCCTAGCCACCTGCGTGCTGCTGCTGGGATATGTTCCTCTGTTCTTCCCCAGTCCTGTGTGGCTCCTTTACTGTTTGATCAAGCGGTGAAGCTGCTCTGCAGGTCATGCTTCCGTGGGAAACAGTGGCACAGTTTGAAACTGGATTGCTTGCAAGGAGAAACCGCTTTTTGTAAAGGCATTGACTGGCTCTCCATTACCATCAGGCTGGAGCCATGCACAATTCTAGCAAAGACAGTAGATGCTGAGTTGGAGACTTTACCCTGCTCTCAGCAGGGTTAGGCTTGCTGCTTTCCTTCACTGCCCAACTGCTTCGAGCTTTCCAGTAATGCTGGCTGTTCCCTGCTTAGGTCTGTCAGCTCCTGGTGATGGCTGTTGCTTTGTGAGCTGTTCTTCCCTTGTCTCGACAAAACAGATTGAAATCTGCTGTTGGTTTCCACCACCTCTCTGGTGGTCAGAGGCATATGTTGTTCCTGGATTGCCTGCGGGGGGAGGGCGAGCAGGTCTCAAAGGTTTCATGACCTGCAAAAAGTGGGCGCTCTGGAGAATGCTGCTGCATGTCCTGCGAAGTCCCCAGGCTTTACTGGGGCTCTTGCTTTGCTGCCTCTTGCCTTTCAACATAGGTGCCGTGGTGAGGGTAGGTGCAGAAGCGTGGTGATGCAGCAGCGTGGTGGTCGATCACTGTACGCAGCTGCCAGATGGCCCCCGAAGGGCTTCCCCACACATAAGGCTCTGTGTGGAGAGGATGGGCTGGGGGCTCTGCTTTCCAGCTCTGTCACAGCTTGGTGTCACTTGAGATGTTTTCCTTTTGCAAGCCTGGCTTTGAGAGCATGCAAGAGTTAAGATGCATCAGCTTAATGCTAGCAGGGCTGGCACTGGAAAGCTATTAAAAGGAACTTGTTATCTTTAGTGAAGAAGCCTGCTGGCACAGGGAGAAGCAGTTGCTCAGTGCAGACCCTGGTGCAGACAGCACTTGGGGACTGGTGATGAGTGGTGTTCCGCAGGGGTTGATATTGGGACTAGTGTTTAACATCTTTGGCAGCAACATGGATGGTGGGATCGAGTGCACCCTCAGCAAGTTTCCTGACAACGCCAAGCTGTGTGGTGTGGTCGACATGCTAGAGGGAAGGGTTGCCATCCAGAGAGACCTAGACAGGCTGGAGAGGTGGGACTGTGCAAACCTCATGGAGTTCAACAAGGCCAAGTGCAAGGTCCTGCATGTGGGTGGAGGCAATCCCAAGCACAAATACAGGCTGGGTGGAGAGTGGATAAAGAGCAGCTCTGAAGAGAAGGATGTGGGGGTATTGGTGGATGAGAAGCTGAACGTGAGCCGGCCACGTGTGGTTGCAGGCCAGAAAGCCAACTGTGTCCTGGGCTGTGTCAGAAGCAGTGTGACCAGCAGGTCAAGGGTAACAGTTTTAAGCTGAAAGAGGGAAGATTTAGGTGAGATATTAGGAAGAAATGTTTTCCTGTGCGGGGGGTGAGGCAGTGGCCCAGGTTGCCCAGAGAAGCTGTGGATGCCCCATCCCTGGAGGGGTTCAAGGCCAGGCTGGATGAGGCTTTGAGCAACCTGGGCTAGTGGGAGGTGTCCCTGCCCATGGCGGGGGGTGGAACTGGATAGTCTTTGAGGTTCCTCCCAACCCAAACCATCCTGTGATTCTGTGAAATGTCTCTCTACAGAAATGGCCAACTCCTGGCAGCCTGGAGCCTGAGACTGCCAGCTGTGTCTGTTTGTTGGGCTGCTGCTCCTGTGGGCAGCTCACGTCTGGGTTACTGGGCCGTGACCTTTTTCTTTTTTTCTTTTGCAGAGAAAGAAAAGCGGGAATGCCAGGCTGTTGTGGATGGGCTGAGGGACACTCTGGATGTGCGCAATGCCACAATAGAGTCGCTCCAGAAGGTGCTGGGAGAGACAGAGATGCTGTGCTCCTCTCTCAAGGTACCTTTCCCGTCCCTGGCAGGATTTCAGCACTAGTTGTTGCCCAGTTGGTGTTAGCTTTGTTGAAGGTCTCTGCAGGCCCTGCTAATAAAGACATTGTGCTGCTGGGATTTTGTATTTGGTGGCTTGAGACTCCTGTATCCTCAATCTCTGAATACCAGAAAGGCAATGTAGCTGGGTTTTCACTTTGGTTTTATGAATTTGAAGCAAGTGGCACCTTGGTCTCGAGGTCCTGAGCACGCTCCACCCGGGGGTGATTCAGAGGCAGAAAAGCCAGGCCCATGGCTTGCGTACTCTGCGTGGTTAAGGCCGAGGTGGCCAGAGTGGGGGAGAGACACCAGCCCAGCCTGGGGGATGCTGGCTGAGCTGTGCTAATGAAGTGGCAGCACTGATGATAAAGGTAGCAGCATAAACTGAGAGTGCGAGCTGGCCCCAGCGCCCCATTGCCGACACGCTGGCTCCCTGTGGTAGAATGTTCTTCTGAAATGGGTTTAGGCCAGGCGGGATTCAAGGAAAATTAGTTTCTTAGTTTGATTGGAGGAGAAATCAAACTGAAATATATGGAGGGGGAGTTGCAAGCTTCAGCTGAGTGGGATTTGATCCAGCTAACTCTCCTGCCTCTGTTCTGTTGCCAGGGCTTTCCTTCGGTTAGGTTAGTAATGTCTGAAGTCCAGGGATCAAATATTCCTGTTGTGTTTCAGCGTGCAGTGACACAGCGTGCAGTCATGTACTGTGCATAAACAGCAAGTGGAAGAGGGAGAGAGCTTTGTTGGGATGTCTTATAGTGAGCGGAGCGGCTCTGGCTTGGTGGTGGGCTGGACAGCCCCCACTGTGTGACGGTGACGTGCCTGTCCCAAGAAGATGGGGTTGTAAGCTGGAGGCTGGAAGGCAGCGTAGAGGTCATCGGCACTGCTCAAGATATCTGCTCTTTGGACTACAGGTCTGACCCAACGGCCTAAACTGCTCCTTGGCCCAGGGAGTGCGTGCACCGGGGCTGTGGGGTTGTCTTGCTGTGTGCCACCCGCAGGTGGGCTCTTCCTGAGAGGAACCAGTCTGGGAGGTCTGCCTGGCACTAGCCATGAGGTGCTGTCACAGGGCAGGAGGAGAGACATGGTAAGGAATTAATGCCAGACAGGCCTTGCTGTGAGCCAGCACAACTTTTTTTGCCTGACCATGGGATTATTTCCAGGCTGCTTGGGTGTAAATGCAGCTGGGGTCTGTACCATGCCAGAGATGCTCCTGGGATTCCAGGTGTACCATTGGCAGGATACTTCTGGTGCTCCCTACTCCTGCAGAAACAATTGTGACAGTGGAAGCTGGTGCTTGCTGTTCAACTCAACATCTCTGTGCTTGGCTTTCCTGCCTTGGCACCTCAGGAGGAGGCTCTGTGGTTATCTTGCCTGTTGCAAAACCCTTTGTGTGTGCTTAAGTCCTTTTAATGAAAGCTGGGCAGGGCAGAAGGAATAGGGACCTGGAGGTATCTTTTCTGTGGTGCACAGGGTTTTCCAACTGAAAGCCAAGTGCTGTCTTATACTGCATCATTAAAGATTAAAGCACTAAACTTCTGCAGTGAAAATACAGGCTTAACTAGCTGTGACGCAGGTCAAGCCCACAGGCTGCGAGCCCTTCCTGTCTTCTGCTAGCACTGCCGTCTGCCGCTGAACCTTTGCGTTTGAGTTTGCTGCCGTTTCAGGCTGTCTGAGGGCAGGGGCTCTGCTCCAGCCTGGCACAAACCCCTGCTCTGGGGATCTGACGTGTAGAGAGCTCTGGTCAGGAAGAGACAAAGAAAGGCTCTGCTTAAGCAGGAGCAACACGTGAGCCTGCCACACTGTCCCTCTGCGAAGTCCCAGCAGCTTCACAGACAGCTGTTTGGTTTCTGTGGCAGGAAGCAGATAAAATCCTTCAACTTGTGCGCAGAAGAGAGCTTTACGAGGTGATGGTCTTTGGCCAGGCCGCTCCCTGGAGTCAGCACTGTGCTGAAACCAGTCCCAGAGCCTTTTGAAGGTGCTGCGGGAGGTACCCAGGCACACACAAACCTAGACAACCCAGATTGAATTCAGGCCAGCTTTCCCCTCTCTCCCCCCACACCGCAGAGCTGTGCTTTTTCAGCTCAGCTGAGGTTTGCTGTTACTGTTGCTGCCTGCTGCTGGAGAGCCTGGGAAGGCGATGGCTGCTGCAGGCTTGCAGCCCCTCCAAGCAGGTGAGAGAAGTGCCCAGGTGGATGTCTGGTTTGGCTGAAGCCTCTCAGAGATCCACCCCTTCAGTTTATTAAATCATTCCAATTTATGCTCTAAGCAGCTAACGGCAAGGAGAATTGGGATGGTAAAGCAAAGGGATCGGCTGTGCGTGGAGGAGGAAGCAATAGCAAGGTTTGCAGGCTGTGGACCCTTTTTGCTTTTGAAAATCAAATTGTCGCCATGCTCAGGGCACTGCGCAGCAGAAAGGAGGCTGCGATGCAGTTTCAGCACCAGACTTGTCTTGCAATTAGTGCTGAGACCGTGCTGCGCTTGCAAGGAGCAGAGCGAGGGGTGCAGCGGGGAGGGACTGGAACTCTGCGTGAGCCTGGGCTGCCGAGGTGCTGATAGCATTAAGAGCCAATGTGTGCTCCCAGCTGCCCGCAGTGCGCATAAGCCAGGATGTTTCTCTAACAATCTCTGGAGCCTTCCTAACGGTCTGCATGTGCTTGCTTCTCTGCAGAAGCAGATGAAATTCCTGGAGCAGCAGCAGGAGGATAACAGAAGTTCAAAGGAGGAGGCGCGCCGCCTGCGAAACAAGCTGAGAACCATGGAGCGGTGAGATCCTGGACGATCCTGGGCCTTGCAGGCCGGGCTGCGTGCCTCTCCCCTTCTCAGAGAGGGAGGCAAGGGTCCTGCTGTGCCTGCCACAACATCCACCTCCACATGCCGGGTCAGCTTAAACTGTAAGATGGGAACTGCTGCATTAGCGGGGGGCCCTTGCCTGTCCGAGCTCTTGCCCTGACGGCTGCCCTCCCCAAACAGCAGCAAGCCGTGGTACTGCGTGCAGCCTGGCCACATCTCTAGTGCTCTGAGTGTGGCAATGTGCTGTTCCATTCCTCTTATCAGGGGGCTCGGGGGCAGAATCCCAGCCCAGGAGCAGTCAGCCCCAGGGCTATAGGGGCCAAGAGCCGGGATGTTGGCCCCATGTGCAGTGTACATGTGTGCAGCTGCCCCTTCCTCCAGTCTGTCCATGTAGTGCTACTGTTCCCTAGAAAAAAGCCCTGCTGGTGGTGGGGCAGTTGTGTCTCTTCCCCCGCGACATCCAGAGTGCCTGCAGCAGGAGCTTAGGCTGCACCAGCTCCTCAGGGGGAAGCAGGGCTCCCGTCTCTTCCCCAGCTCTGCTTGTGACTCACGAGCTGAGGGTACTTTTATTTTTTTTGTGCAGGATTGAGCTGTTGCTTCAGAGCCAGCGCCCCGAAGTGGAGGAGATGATCAGAGAGATGGGAGTGGGGCAGGCAGCAGTGGAACAGCTTGCGATCTACTGCGTCTCGCTGAAAAAGTAGGTGCTACAGCCTTGGCACAGCCGGTTTGTGCTGTCCTGCATGTGCCCACGGAGAACCCGCTGCCCGGTGCTGGCAGGCACACAGGCTCTGCGGGGCTATCACTGCCTGTTTGGGCCTCCACTGGGTTTTGACTGACAGATCCTGGGGACCTAGATTGGAGCCTGTCACACTGAACTGTTCCTGTTGTCACTGTAGTGTCACTCGTGTCACCATGGGAACTGTCTCCAGAGTTGTCAGTGCACCTGTGAGGTGATGCTTATTGTTCTGTTCGTTCTCCTCTCGTGCCTGGGGGAAAATGAGTGGATGAGGGGCTCCGGGTTGTACCCTCGGCTGCCTTGCACTGTGCAGCTGTGGCCTCAAGTGCTCTCCAGCAAGGCGCGTCTGCAGTGCTGCCCTCTCCTACCTGGTCCTGCTGGGCAAAACCACAGCTTCTTTAGGTCTGTTCTGATGGCAGCTGAATAATTGCAGCTGTGATACAAAGCTGTAATGAGGCAAGTGTCCCTGTGGTGTAATTGGGAATGAATGTGCCTCGCCAATAGTGTGAACTCTCTGAAAAGTCGCCTAAAGCAAAGTCCTCTGCTGCCAGCGCGGAGGCTTTTCTAGTCTGTCTTTTCCATCAACAACTGAAATGTCTCCTGATCCGGTTTCCATTTTGCTGGTGGATTCTGTTCATGCCCTGTTCTCGGGCATGGTGTCCCATGCAGCTTTTTTCTCCACCGTGGTGTAGCAGTATGTTTGACACTGTTGGTCAGTGTTGGTACACCCAGCTCTGTTCCCTGAAGGGCTTTGCCTCTCCTGGGTTTTCTCTGGTGGCTCTGCAGTTGCAGAACTTTATCTTGGCTTGTCTCTGAGAGGTTGTAACTCAGTCCTCTTGCAAACAGCATGACTCTTCTGGTGTCTTTGCAGGGAATATGAAAACTTGAAGGAGGCTCGGAAGATCTCTAATGAGACAACAGAGAAGCTAAAGAAGGAGCTGTTTTCTCTCAATAGCAAGGTAAAGGAAGCCAGGGTGACATCTGGTCTGTAGATCTGTTGATAACTGTCCCCCAAGCCCTCTGCAGTGACTCTTACCCACGCTGAGCACTACTTGAGTGGTAGGGGTGGTGTGGAAGTGCAAGGCTGGGGTTTCTGGGTCATGGCATGATGCTGCGGTGAGCGAGCGGTTCACCGGCAGTTGTCAGGAGTGCAGTCTCCAGGGGCACTGCCCAGGCAGTGTGTTCAGAGACAGCTGTGGTTTGGCAGGGAGCCCGGGCTGGAAGGCAGCAGCATGCCGGTGCTCCGCTGCTTCTGCTGGGCTCTGGAAGCAGCACTGCCTTCATCCTACCACACTGCCCATCGGGAGCTAGCTCAGCTGCCAGCCCCACACTGATACAGAGTTGGGCCTGAGGAAAGGTGGGAAGGGGTTTGGAGCTAGCAGCGGCTGAGCAGGGCTTAGCCCTGGCTTGGCACAACTGCAGTCATACCCAGCCTTGTGCCTTCAGCCGACTGAACTGTGCCCAGGCAGGAGAGGTCCCCGAGGTGCGGGGAGGACATACAGGTCCTGACCTGGTGCAGAGCTTGGAGCTGCTGACACGCCTCTGTGGCTGTGCTCCCCCTGCTCCAGGCCTGGCTGGGATCGCTTTCTGGCCGTTTTGGTACAAGTCCCCGTGAGAAGAGTGTGTGTGTAGCCTTGCTCTCCAACACGCAGGTGTTCCTGGGGGCATGCCCGCTTCCAAGCTCACAAAGTGGGAGACTGGGTGGATTTGGCCTATTTTTGTTACCGGTCATAGCCGTTGTTGTCTCCTCAAATGGAAAGAAGGCTCTTGGATTGCTGTGCTGCTCCCCAAGCAATTTAACCCCCTACACAAGGTGCTGCTGCTGGAATCAGCCTGCTTCTGGCTGAGTCAGTGCCAAACTGCAATCCCCGGCTTTGGTCAGGAAGGATGCGAGTCAGTGCACTCAGGGCTCTGGGCTGGGCTGACCGAGAGCTGACTGTACCAAAGCTTCGTGGGCTGGCCCAGAGTCCTGGACCCACAGAAGTCTCTGATGTGGTGACAGTCCGCTTCTCGACCCCTGCTCCTGGCATGCTTACCTGTTGAATCAGGCTTGTCTGTGTGCCAGCGCTGCTGATGCACAACCATCCTCCAGCCTGTGGGTTGTAATTCCTGTCCTCTGGTGTGTCCAAAGTCCCGCAGGAATTCAGAATGCAGCCACCAAGTGTTAAAGCAGGAAAAAGCTGTCACCATCAGGTGCTGGGGAAATGCTGTAGGAAGGTTTGTGCTGGGCAAGCAGCCCTGGAGATCCCTCTGCAGGCAGCTGGAGGAAATGGGCAGGCATTGCATTGCTCTGATACAGGAGAGATTGGTCAGACTGCCACAGGAAAACTGAGTCCTGGAACAGAGGAAAATAGCGTATGCTGCAGAACATACCGCTCTTGTGGGGGATCTGCAGCCTCCCGTACCTACGGGTTATAACCAGCACAATGCTGTTTGGGGGTGTTTGTTCTGCAGCTGCAGAAAACCATGTCAGAGTTGGAGAAGACAGAGGAGGAGTTAAAAAGCACCCAGAAGGATCTGAAGAATGCAGACAAGGAGATCTTGGTGAGAATATGATTCTTTGGTCTGCAGTAACTGGCAGCTGGCCATGGCCTGCAGCTGCAAAGCCAGGAGTTATGCTGGCTCTTGCTCAGCTGCTTGGTTACCAGCCCACCCTGCCTCTCATCTGCCCCACCTGTGAGCTCCACTTGATGCTGATTTATGGAAAGGGGCGAAGTATCTGCTGCTTAATCTTTCCTTATCATGCTGTCTGCTTTCCCCTTTCCCTCCAGAGTTTGAAGAAGAAGATAGATATCCTGCAGGATACTCTGAAAGTCCCATCTGTAACCAGAGAGACACTCAGTCGACTAGTCCTTGAAAGGTTAGTGAAGCACATCTTCAGACACAGGCCAAGGATGGAGATGGCAGGTCCAAAGTAAGAGCTGACAGTTTAACTAGCTGGGGAGGCAGAGATGTGCTAGTCTGGCAGGCATTGCACTAGTGCAGTCACCTTACTCCTTGTATCCTATTTTGGTTTTTTCCTTGCTGACAAGACAGTGGTTGGTTTACCTGGAATAAGTGTGTGTGTTTTGGAGGATTTGGTTCCCTCTGCCACTATGTCCTGCCAGGGGAATACCCCTGAAGCTGTTCTTCTGTGTGCCTCAGTGTTGGCCTTCCAGTGAGTGTGCCTTGGTGTATGGGGACTGGAGATCATTGCCAGGCAGAGGAACTTAGCCTGAAAAATGTCATCTTTTACATTTTTATCAAGCCATTTCTTTGGAGGAGCCTGTGCTGTTACCCCAGTGCAGCAAGGTGGGTTGTGGACACAGAGCAGCAGTGTGCTGCTGTTATAGCACAGGCCATTCGAGGGTGAGTAGTAGTTTGGGACATTGACTATCAACTGGGATTTGGATTGTCCTTGGATCTGATCATGGTCCCACTGCTGCCTTATGTCTTAATCACATAGTGTGCGGCTCTGTCTTCCTCTCGTCTGCTGGATGGCAGGCGGTGACCTCCCGATGGCTGACACTTTGCATGGCCTTGCAGCCCCGCTCCTGTGGAACTGCAGCACCCGAAGCTCCACCGCCCGGCCCACAGCAATGAGATCAACCTAGATGCTGCTTTTGATGTGGACACCCCCGAGCATCAACCCTGCAGATCCCTCTCCAACCCTGCAAAAAGGCAGAAGCTGGATAAAAAGCCGTGAGTTTTCCCTCCTCCTCCTGCTTCTAAAGGAGATCAAAGTCTTGCTGCTTTGGAAGTTGCTGCGTGAGATCAGATAGCTCTCCAGCTGTCTGATGTCGTGCTGCAAGTTTTGTCGTCATTCGCTTGGCCTTGTCTGTCCTTGCCAGTCGCACTTGAACAATAAATCTCTGCTGATTTGTTCCTTGGGGTTCTTACAGGCCTCCTGTGGTAAATCTGGCGAAGAAAGTTCTGAAGGAAACAGTGGAGGTAAAAGGACTAATCTTGATTTTTCTGTATCACTTCTTTGATTCTGCTCTTAAGCCTGGGATAAAGGACCCATTTTCTCCATGTAGGAGATGCTGTGACTGTTGACTGGCCCATCTATAGAACCACAGTACATGCTTCAAAGTGCTTTGCTTGACAGTCTCCTAGAAACACTGTATTGCTGCCTTGGGCATCCCAGAGTTGGGCAGGAGAGGGAGGATGGGGACCCACGTACTGCTTGCTGATTATCCTGCCTCAGATATGCTTGGCAAACACATCGTGGGGCTGGCTACAAGGACTGTGGGGGGGCCAAGGGGCCTATGTTTCCAGCCTGGCTGGGTGCTGTGTCCTGCCTCCCAGGCACTGTTCCACGTGAGCCCCAGTGGGAGGTTTGAAGCTGCTGTTCTTTGGCCTGACGTGTGGTATGGCAATGACTATTACCCCAAATAGCTGTCTGTGTTATTAGTGTTCTCTGTGTGTGGACTAAATTCAGCAGGTCATGCTGGTTAAAGGGCTTTTCTCATCATTCTGTGGGACAGAACTGGGCAGATGATCTGGAGGATGATGCTCTTAAAGGACTCTTGCCAGCTTTCATCAGGAACTCTGTCTTCTCCAAGAAGTCATCTTCGGGGAGCTTGCTGGGTCCCCACAAGAACGTGGGCACTGTGAGTATGACTGTCCAGTTGGTGAGCTTGTCGAGGGCTGGCACTGCACGCCTCTGTCCTGAAGTGACCCTGCAGGAGGAAGCCAATGAGGCTTTTATCTTGCCACATAAGGTGTGCAGAAAATAAATCTTGGAGGACAACCTGGCTATTTCCCAGTCCTGCAGAGCTCCAGGGATGACAGATGCTCATTCCCTTCCTGGCAGTAGATGGACCTCCATGTCCCATTCCTCCACCTCCTTGGAGCTTTGGGTCTTTTCCTCATATTCCTCCATCCCAGTGACAAACTCCTGAGCCTTCCCACTGCTTGGAAGGCTCAACTTATTTCAGAAAGTGCCCAAGATACCCAAACTTTACTAATACCCTTGGGTGTGCCTTTTTCCAAAGGTGAGGGCTTAGCAGTAGTGAGTGTTTCCTGGTGCTTGTAACCCCTCCTCAGAACCTGTGGCCTGCCAGGCTCCCCCTTCCCCATCACCCACATGAGGAGAGGCAGCCAAGGCTCTGGTGCTGCTGCTCCAGGCTCATTTCTCTCTCTCTCCTAGGTGAGGGTGGGGTACAACGGCTTGGGAGGCAGAACAAAGTTCATCCAGCCTGTATCCTTTCCTGCAGCTCGCATGGCAGTAGTGGGGACCTCGCCTCTGTTCCTCTTCCTCTGTCTCAGCCATCCTGGGGAGTCCTGCCCCCTCATCAACCACAAGTGGGCTGGGATCCTGAAGGAACCATCAGATTTCTCTCTGTCTGATTCTGAACAAGTCTGAGCTCAGCAAGGGCGTCAAGAACCTAAACTTGCTGAGAGCGTTATCAGTGGTGGCTCACCCAGAGCAGCGTATCAACTAGAAATCGGTGCAATTTGCAGGGGCTGCCTGTGCCCTTGGGCTCTCTGAGCAGCAGTGCAGCCCCTTCCTGGCTGTGTCGCTGCCAGCCCATGCAGCCTAAGCCTTCGTTCCTGCAGGACACTGCTGCTCTGCTGTGCCTGTCCTGCTAGGCAGCCCTGCAGCAAGCGAGGAGCGGCTGGGCTGAGCTCGCCCCACAAGTGGGGAGCTCCTCTGATCCCCACTCCGCATGCAGGAGCAGTGTCCCCTCCCTTGCAGAGGCTGTCCCTTGCCTGCCCTCCGCAGGTGGTGTTTTCACAGGGGTGTGTGCTGCATCTACAGCTCTGACACCACTGGAGCTCCTGGTGCTGGTTTTCAGGGGTTTTTTTGCTCTTTGTAGAAAACCAGGAGGCTGAAGCAGAGAAGCAGCGATCAGCCAGAAGGTATAACCTGCTGGGAAGCCTTGTGCTGGAGGTGCCCAACAGCAAGGAGATACTTGAGCAGATCTCTGGGGCCAGCAGTGCCCGTGCTGCTGGCCTGAGGTGAAGGTGGGCAGGCACCCCCATGCTTCCTCACACACATGGCTGATGGAGGAGCAGCTCCTTTTGTTAAGCCCGAGTGCTGCAGTTGTGCTGGTTTGTGTCACCCTGTGGTTCTGCTAGCACAGCCTGCACCTGCCTTTCATTGCTGCAGGTTTTGTTTGTACCACTTGGGTGTCTGAATGGCGTGTGGGTTCAGAGGGACTTGCTGCTCTACGGGCTCCTCTCTTGGGGTTGCCCAGCTCCGGGAGGCTGCAGGCTGTGCCTGCTGCACCTTTCCCTGCACAGTCTCCTGGCTCTGACACGCAGGATGGATCTCAGAGCTCTGATGGATGCTCTTGAACACTGTTTTGTGTGCCAGGGTGTAGCACCGAAGTGAGGAGCATTCCTTGACTCATGGGTCAGGAGCATGCCTGAGCTCTGCTGCTGGGAGTAGAGGCAAAGCCCAGCCTGTCTGCAGGGACTTTTTCTGTGGGTGCAAATGTATGGCCAGGTCCCAGGTCTGCGGTTCAGGCTGGGGTGCAGCAGGTATCGGATCACTTGTGTCCCAGGACATCAGTCTGTACTTTCCTTGACGCTTCTATCTTCAGACAAACCTGGCGGAAATCCGTCCGTTAGCAGTGAGGAGCAAGAAGAAGAATGTCTCCAGGTCCGTGTCTGCTGCTCCTTCAGCATCTTCCTCCAGCAGCAGCCAAGCCAGACTGGACAGTTTCCTGCAGTGAGCTACTGCTTTCCTGGGGAGCACTGGGCAGGGTGGCCACAGGGCAGAGCGTGATCGCCCAGGGCCTGGCATGGAGCAATGTGGAACCTCTGTGCGGGGCTGTCTGCCAAGCACCAGTGCTGCCCTGGGGTGAGACGGGCTGCCCTGGGGACAATCCTGGGTTTGCAGCAAGCTCCAGGAGACCAAGCCCCCCTGGCTATTGCTTGGACTGGTTTTCCCCCCTCATTTTACCCCTCCCTCCTCCTATTTTCATGCAAAATAAACAGGGTTTTCTCATCTCCTGGCCTGCTCGAGCTCTGCAGTTGCTGCTGTTGAGCTCTCAGACATCAGGTGGAGCTGCGCTGCTGGATGCAGCCGCCAGCTGAAGATGGATGGGGAACTGGGATGTCTGGAGCAGGGAGAAGGAACCTGGGCCAGCTCTACGCCTGGTGTAAATAGTTCAAAGAAAGTTTCCTGGAGGAAAAAGTGCTTAGGGCAGAGCAGCCCTGGCCTGTGTTGCTGCAGGGTGGCTGTATGTGCATCGTCCAGGTAAACATCTTCCCTCTTGCAGTGAGACCCACAGACAAGCCTGGGGGATGCTCTGCCCTGCCCTGTTTTGGGCCATGAAGTCCCCTGTGTTTTTGCAGATTTGGCACTGAAATTGACTGGGGAAGGAGGGTGTTGGGGTGACCTCCTGCCCGGCTTGGAAGCAGGGAGATCAGTGTGCTGATGTGACCTGTTCTTGGCATGTGTTGTGTGAAATGCATTTGTATTTATGTTTTTTTAATGGGATTGTAGGGGGTTTTGTTTTCTTGAAATTGGTCTGCCTGGTGATTTGAGGCTTTGGAAGGGCCTGAAGACATGCTGGAGAATGGCTCCCCTGAGGGGAGGGGGTGACTGATGGAGCTGAACCTCCTCTGGGGTTCTTCAGCGGGAGATATGGGGCAGGAGATCTCTGGCCCTGGGGCTGTAGCGGGGCTGCTCGAGCTGCTCAGAGCAGACTCAGTGAGGTCCCTGGTTCCAGCACTCTGTACTGTACAGATTTGTGATGTTTCTTTCCTCTTTCCAGCTGCTTCAGGCTGGAAGCCTCAGTACCTGGGCTGGCAAAAAATGTGTCTTTAGGGAATAACGTATACAGCCATGCAGACTCGTTAACTCAATGTGAACGAGAACAGGAGCCAGGTGTTGCCTGCTTCGCAGAGAGTCCAGAGGAGCAGGAGAAGGGAGCTGGAAGGGCTGGGAAACAAGCCTGGGGGACTTAAGCAGAGTTTATTGTGGAGAAGAGAAGCCTGGGGCTCCAATGGCCGAGCCCATGGGCTGTGTACCCCCGTGTCCCCTCCAGCAGCGACAGCAGTGCTGGCCTGAGCTGGCATCTCTCCGTTTAACTTCTGCTGGGTCTCTTGTCCCCTGTTGTTTTAATCTGATTTCTGTTGGAAAATAAACTCATCTTGGGACAACACCTTCTCCTGCTCTGACTGCAGCAAGCAAAGGACCTTCCCGTCGGTGTCACTTGGTGGTTGCTCTGCCTGCTCCATGTCCCTTGCTGGGGTGGTGTTTTCCTCCATGTCCCGCCATCAGAGCTGATGTTGCCTGAGCTGCTCTCCGGGGCTTTGGCACCAGGCAGGGTTAAGCCAGGCTTTGTGTTCTGTGGCGGGGTAGCTGGCTGCTGGCCACCGCCTGGGCTGGGGCTGCAGCTGGTGGCTGCTCCCACCTCCGCCGAGTTTAAGGTGGGTGTTTGGAGAATTCGGTGTTTGGGACACAAGTACGTGCCCCCTCCCCTGAAAAAACCACCCCAAACAACAACCAAACTTTTTTTTTCTGTTCTGGTATTGTCAGTCCCCCTCCCCTTTCCTCCGTTGCTGCTCTCTCCAGCTTCTCTGTGCTTGCTGCTTTTGGAATCTGCTTCTACTGCTGTTTTGTTCTGGTTTATTGCCCCTATGGATTGCCCCTGCCCGAACTGCAGCCTTTTGACTCGGGGTGGGTGATGATTTCAGCTCTGAAGCTCTCTTCCTCCTTCACCCCCTGCCCCAGCCCCAGCAGCAAGCCCAGCCCTTGGCATGGGTGCCCCAGGGCTGGAGGGATGGACAGAGCGTGGGGGCAGTGGGGAAGGGGCAGAGGTGCTGTCTCCCAGGGGTGCCTATTTTGGGGGTCCCCAGGGGGGGTCATTCCTCTGCTCCTGGCAGCAGTATTGGGGGCTGAGGGGGAGCACGAGGACGGGGGGTGGCAGGGAGGGTACTGAGCCCCTCGGGGTGGCCTCAGGGTGGCAGGGGCTCAGCCCTGCCGCAGGGCGCGGGGGGGAGGAGCAGCCCAGTCCCCTGCCAGCCTCCCGGTGAGCCCTGCTCTGCTGTCACCACATCGTTAATTGTCACCTCCTCTCATGAGCTGCGGGAGAGGTGATTGTGCTGTCCCCGTGCATGGCCACAGCCCTGGCTCTCCCTGAGGCACCTCTGCTCTCTGACATCATCAGCCAGGCTGTGACCTCACACAGAGGGCACGCCTGTTGGGGAAGGGGGTGCTGGTTGACTGGGCTCCATGTGACGTTCCTGGGGAGGGTGGGTGCTCACTGGCTGAGTCGGGGCCTATTGGCTGGGCCCTGTGACATCACGGCAGAGCAGCGATCACTGGCTGGGCACTGGGTGACCGGGGGGGATTGGGCGGGTGCCAGCTGAGGGCTCCATTGCCTCATCAGAGAGCCTGTGACCTCATGCCAGAGCCAGTGCTTACCCACAAGGCACTCTGTGACCTCACAGGGAGCTGCATGCTCATTGGCTGGCTGCGAATGACCTCCTGGGACAACCCATGATGTCATGAGGTAGCAAGGTGCTTATTGGCCAGTAGACTGTGACATCGCAGGGCTGCCTGTGACCTTACAGGGAGCAGGAACAATGGTTGGCTGGCAGGGTGTGATGTCCTGGGGCAGCCCATGACCTCATGCGGGAGGAGGATGCTCATTGGCTGCCAGACTGTGACCTCTCAAGGGAGCGGAGACCTCATTGGCTGGCAGGGTATGACATCCTGGAGCAGGCCGTGACTTCACAGGGGTGGGGGGTGCTCATTGGCTGGTAGCATGTGGCACCCCGCAGCACTTCGTGACCTCAGGGGCGAGTGGGTGCTCATTGGCTACGAGAGTGTAACCTCATGCGGGAGCGACGGCTCATTGGGCGTCGTGGTTATACCTCACGGGAGCCCGGCCGCTCATTGGCTGTCCGGGTGCGGGATCGCGGGGCGCCGCCTGGCGGGCGGGGACGCTGCCGAGCGCCGATTGGCTGCAGGGCGGGGAGCTCCCGCGCGCACTCCGTGTCTTCGCGCCGCCATTGGCTGCCCCGGGCGCAGGCCCGCGGGGCGCGGGGCACGTGCCGG